>CAWYPQ010000153.1:0-37910 GCA_963965965.1 Trididemnum nubilum
CGCATTGTAAATCCGGCCCAGAAATAACACGTTGAGTAAGCGTAACCATCTATGGTACCATTTCAATAACGATGCAACTCCACCTCTACAGTTTTTACGCACAAAATACTTTAAAAAAAATAGCTCGGGAATATGCTCATTAAACAAATCATTGAATTTCAAGAGAGGGGGCCTGGGCCCCCTGACCGGACATGTACTACAACTAGTTAACTTCATGACAAAACAAAAATTTTGAAAGAAAACTTATGAGTGGATTACTATTTACTGCTAAAAATATTGAAGGAGGCAATGTGCTTTACTTCCCCCTACATGAACCAAATCCCCTGCAATTAAAATTTTAGACCATAATGCAAAATTTTTAACGTGTTGTGGACTTTAATGGCAAGTAAAAGGAGGATTGAACAGTTAAATTTTTTGGATTGGCTTTCAAATGTTAAAAATCTAGTTGTTTGAAATGGCGTTGAACACGCGCAAAATGCGTTCCAATGGAATTAAAAAAGCTTCTTTTTCCAAAAACTTACAAAAATCTCCCAGCGGCAGGGGGCTTTGCCTCCAGACCCCCATAGCCTCTGGCGGCTGGGGTTTTCGCCCTCAGACTCCCGTCTGTGATACGTTTGAGTATACTAGCTTACTCAACACATTTCCTAAGTTAGATTTGCACTTTCCAACCATTAGTTTTCGCCCTTTCCCTTTACCAAAATCCTGGTTAAGTGCCAACAGGCTACAGCTTCAGATCTTCCGTTCTACGATATCTTTGCCCCACAAAAAGTTCCTTTTTTGAAAATTTGTAATGACGTCATTGCATGTGATTTGTGGTTTGGGGCCCCCCCAATCAAAAATCCTGGCTACGCCTATGCTCAAACGTCATCATGTTAGAGGTTCAAAAGCACCTGATGAAAGGTCACTTGCGACCGTGAGTACTACTAGTAGTGGCACTCGTAGTTCTACATCTGGTGTCTCTGAAAATTCACTTAAAATAATCAAAGGTCAGCAACAAGAGATCCAACAACTTCAAATGCAAAAGAAACTGAGAGAGTTTGCATTAGAAGAAAAAGATGTTGAAATTAAACGAAGTAACATAGAGTTGTAAAAGAAGAAATTAGAACTCAACTCATACAAGCAGATGGTGAATGAATTAGAAAATATAACTGAAGCTGATGAACTTATTGATTGTTGGCCTGCAAGAGAGCAAGCAAATATCCTTTCCCTGGGGAGACCGTGTGAATCGAAGCCTCCAGGGGGGATTGGTACGACAGATCTTCATACTACAAAGCAGGACATGCCAAGGTGTGGACTGGTTAAAACCGAGGAGCCGAGGTTCTGGCACCGACACCACAAAATAAGCGGAACGAAAGAAAGGCTTTAGTGAATTGGGAGTGTCAATTTAGTGAATTGGCAGACTGTCACCAGTCAGTGTCAGAGTAGGCCTATATTTTACTGGCTGTTTAAGTCGATATTTTTCTCAGTACTGACTGATTTGCTTGTTTGGCGATATGGTAATTATAGTTGTTAGACCTATGGCTAAATTTCTGATTCTATATGTGCTAATGTAGACCGCAATCCAATAGATTGCAACACCAGTACTTGCAATAGTAATTATAGCAATAGCCATAAGTTATAGCAATAACAATAGCAATAGCCTACCATTACTTGGATTATAGCTAGATAGGCCATTTTCTGTAGTATTTAATAGTTAGATAGGGATTGTGTCGCTGAATTTTGTCATTGGAATATTTGCTAATTTGGATACTGTTGCAAATATAATACACTCAAGTTCTGGTTACTCTGTGTTCTATGCTAAACAGGAGGAAGTTAGCAACTGTGGATTCGATAGTCGAGTAATCACGGTCATTGAAATTATTCAAGTATGATCACCTACGTACTTTGTTGCTCTACACGAGTGTGCGTAACTTACAAATAATTTAGACCCATTTTTAGTTTTTGTGTTATGGTTTAATGTGTTTGTTGACTAAATAAGCCACTCGTTCATTCGATTGTTGAGAGCTAAACTGTTTTTGTTGGAAAAATGTTTTATTTTAAACGACGTGGTGAGCTAACTGGTGCAATTCCACAAATCTCAGACAAGCATCTGTAAACGCTGGACAGATTTTGCGATTTTTCGCAAAAAGATAAGTGTTAACGCAATTCGGTTCACCGTAATATACAGAGGTGAAGTCCTCGAGGACACATTTTAAAGTCCTTGGCCTCGAAGGTCAAGTCCGTGGCTTTGACCTTGGAGCCTCCTTTGGAGAAGGCCTGAAATTTTGCGGAAAATTTGCGATTTGTTTGCGTGAAGACCTTTTTTTTGGAGAACACTTGAACGTTGTTTCCTTGGTCCTCGGCATTGGCCTAAGCATTCGTGTCCTTGGCCTCGAGAGGGTCTGTTCTTGTAAGGTCGATCCTTGGTCTTGGCTTTGGATTTTTTTGTGTCCCTGGCCTTGGTCTCGAGTCTTGTGTCCTCGAGTCCACCTTTGTTAATATCGTCCACACATCAAAACTGTAAAAATCGAGATTAGTGTCATCGCTGCTTATGCCCCCCCATTTCGGTTTACTCAAAATACTGTTTTCGGAACATCACGTAACGTCAAGACAACAAATAATGATGGAAAAAGACATAGGTGAGCAAGTTAATGCAAAACGTTAGCTTCGTTAACCACTAGTCCGTTAACAAACTTCGCACCTCCGTTAACGTTAATCCGTTATTTTCAACTTTAATTAACGGAAGTTAATAAAATCCGTTAACTCGTTAACACTTTGCGTGTAATTTACATTTCGTTTTATTCACTCGCTTCTAGAACACGAATTGACGCTGTTGAGCAGATTGTAAGGAAATATTTTTTGCTATGGTGGTCTTTTTGTGTTTTGGAAGTAACATTTTACAGTCTAATCTAATTTCTAATCTAATCTAATTAAAAATAAGTTCAAATGCTTTAACGAAGCTGTGATCGGAAATCGTAGGAAATTGCGAACAGCGATAATTAATAGACCTCTGAGGCTGCAGCGTATTATTTGTCACAAAAGAGCTATTTTCTTTGCTTTCTTCTATAAACCTCGTGTTACTACGCAACAAGTGCTACCTGTGCAAACTGGTTTGTACCAGTACGATGAATGAATGGTGCAAGATATTAACGATAAAAACCTTAACGGAAGTTAACAGAACTTAAAGGCGGTGAATCATCCAGCCAATTCCGGTGATTTGCTATAGCTAAAATTATCGTTAATATCTTGGAACCAACTAAAAGAATATTACCACGTCATTTTTCAAGCATGCCTGAGACAGTTATGTGCCAATGGCATGGAAAGAAGGAAGCTATTTCAAAACTCCCCAAACCCGGAAAGGAAAGCTATTTCAAAGCTAAATCTTTCCGTATGATCACCTTAACTTCTTTCCAACTGAAATGGCTGGAAAGACTAATTCTGTATCATATTAATGATGACAAAAACGTGCAGGCAAAGCTTTCTGCATCGCAGTATGGATTTCGTGCAGGTGTTTCAACGGAAACTGCTTTGCATGAATTTGTGCGCCGTGTAGAACAATGCCTTGTTAGAAAAAAGCCGGCTTTGGGTATTTTCCTGGATATTGTCGGCGCCTTCGACAATGTCACCTTCCGTGGCTTTGCCACGGCTCTGCGAGGGATGGGCATGTCCGAGATTCTCACCTCATGGATAGAGAATTTGCTAAGACATCGCACAGTCCAAGTAGAACCATATGGAGACAAAGTTAAAATGGGAAGTCATGAAGGGGAACCCACAAGGTTGTATCCTTTCGCCTTTTCTGTGGAACTGTGTTTTAAACAACCTATTGCTAGAGTTACGTAGCAGGGGCTTTTATGTTCAAGCCTATGCCGATGATCTAGCATTATTGGTCACTGGTGCTGATCTGCTTTGGATCAGAGGTATGGCCCAGAAAGCAATAAATATTGCTGCAAACTGGGCTTCGGAACAAGAGCTACAGTTCAGCAGCAAGAAAACCGAAATTGTACTGTTCACTCACAAACGGAATCCAGATTTGGGTTCCTTGACAATGAACGGTTCAAAGCTCGAACTTTCCAAGGAAGCAAAGCTATTAGGTGTTACTCTGGATAGCAAGCTAACTTGGAAACCACATATAACCCAAATTACCCGCAAAGCAACTACGGCATTAATGCAATGTAGACAAATTGTGGGTAAAACCTGGGGAATAAAACCATCTATTATGAAATGGATATACACAGCTGTGATACGTCCAATCATGTCGTACGCTTGTGTGTCCTGGGCTGGCGGTCTCAACAAAAAGTACCTAGTGAGGAAACTCACAAAGGTACAGAGACTTGCTTGCTTAATGATTTCATCAGCTTTTCCTGGCACCCCTACTGGTGCTCTGGAAATTCTGCTCAACATTACTCCCATCGAGGAATTCTTGTTGGCCGAAGCAGTGCGAGGGTCATACAGAATCTCTGTGAGTGGACACTGGCATGCCAAGCCCGTTGGCTCCTTTGGGAAAACGAAAAGTCATGTTGATATTTGCAATGAGGCTAGAAGATTTTTACCTCTGCTGCAAATGCCAGCTGACCGAATAAAGAAAACAAAGGTGTTCGAGAGAAACTTCGAATGTCAAATCATGGATAAACAGAATGCTATCAGATCTGAAAGCATTCTAAATCACAACACTATCAGGGTTTACACTGATGGCTCGAAACTAGATGGGAGAGTGGGGGCGGGTTTTTACGCAGAATACCCAAACAACTCCCCAAAACAAGCGTTTTTCCGCCTTGGAATACACAGCACCGTGTTCCAGGCAGAAGTCTTAGCTATTTCAGAAGTGGCAAAGAACCTGCATTTGGAAAAAATGCACAATCAAAATATTGTTGTGCTGGTTGATAGTCAGACGGCTATCAAAGCACTCATAAAGAGCACTGTAACATCAATTGCAGTGCTCAACTGCATCAGAAGCCTAAATCAGTTAGGCAAACAAAACTACGTCAGTATTGCCTGGATTCCTGGACATGCAGGGGTACATGGTAACGAAGTGGCAGACTATGTAGCCAAATCAGGATCTAAATCAATAATGTATGGTCCTGAACCTTTTATTACAGTTCCGTATGCCAGTTGTGTTAGCACGGTTACGGACTGGTCCACAGCTAGATGGAAATCTATGTAGAATAAACGCAAAGACTGCTTGAGGATGAAGGAGACTGTAGATTGGACGTCTTCACGACTAGCAATACGTCTCCTTAACCTTAAGAGGCCTCAATTGAATAGAGTAGTGCAAGTTTTGACTGGGCATTGCAATCTACAGCGGCACAAGAAAACTACAGGTCGTGCTGAGTCTTCCCTGTGTCCAAAATGTAGCCTAGAGGATGAAACACCAAATCATCATGTAGGCAATTGTAAAGTTTACCAAGATATTCGTGTTAAATATTTTGGAACTACCAAAACCACTGTTCACAATGTGCAGAGGTGGAGTCCTCGAGGACGTCCTTGGCCTCGAGGACGTCCTCGAGGACACATTTTGAAGTCCTTGGCCTTGGCCTCGAAGGTCAAGTTCTTGGCCTTGGCCTTGGCCTCGAGGCCTCAAGTCCTCGAAAATTGGTCTGTCCTCGGCTCGAGGACAGCACTATTTTTTGGAAAGTTAAAATTTTGTGGAGCGGTTGAAAAATTTTTTGGAAAGCGTTTTTTCGTGGAGATCGCTTGAAAAATTTTTGTGAAGACCTTTTTTTTTTTTTATTTTTGGAGATCGCCTGAAAAATTTTTGTGAAGACCTTTTTTTTTTTTTATTTTTGGAGATCGCCTGAAAAATTTTTGTGAAGACCTTTTTTTTTTTTTTTGAGATCGCCTGAAAAATTTTTGTGAAGTCCTTTTTTTTTTTTTTTTTGGAGAGCACTTGCGCTTTGTGTCCTTGGTCCTTGGCCTCGAGCATTCCTGTCCTTGGCCTCGAGAGTGTCTGTCCTCGGAAAGGCTGTCCTTGGCCTTGGCCTCGGATTTTTTTTGTGTCCTTGGCCTTGGCCTTGGCCTCGAGCCTTGTGTCCTCGACTCCACCTCTGACAATGTGGTAACGAAATGTAACATTAACAAACTGGCCACGTACTTAAAGGAAGCTGGAAGGCTTTCTGAGTTCGACCAGTAACCAAACAAAATACAGCAACTTAGCAGCTATAATTGCAATGGGCCCAAATGAGGCCTACGCAATGTGTAGGTGGACTTTACCTAATGGTAGCAGATTCACTTGCACCGCTGCCCTTTAATAATAATAATATAGCTAAAATTGAACTATAATTTTTGATATTTTTTGTTTTGATTTTGGGGCTGAGTTCGCAAAGATATTCAACAAATACAAAAAGATGTCCCCCCGAAAAAAGTTTTTGGAAACTCTGAGTTTTGATCTTCCCGCCAAAACCACAGATCTCTAAAATAGAGATGGTAGCTGCGCAGCGTACGCGGTAGACCAACAGCGCCGCGCCGCGCAGCCTAAAAAATTCCAGTAGTTTTACAGTGCAGTGCAGCTGCAGCGTGGAGGATGAGACGACTTCTTAGGATTAGGTTAGGACTCAACCACTCTATCTCAGTTGTTAAATTCAGTCTCAATGTTGCCTGTTAGGTACCATGGTGTACCGGTAGCCTAGGTGTAACCTTCAAATCATAGGCCTACCGAGCTACAGTCTAACGCCCTACCGGTAATAGTAATGCAGCTTGTACCGATAAGCTCTTGAGTTGGGCTGGATAGGCTGGTGCACTAGTCAATTATTCTGTACCGGTACCTATGGTAATACCCTAGGCCATTGCACACCGGTATAGGCTATACTGCGTAACACCAGACCCTAACAGATAAGGTGATATTACTATTACAGTATTTGGCACAAGTCTTTAGGCTACTTACAAGTAGTAAATATCGGTACCTGCATAGAGTTTGACAATTAATAATAGTCAAACTGTAAGCAGGTACCGATAGGCCTACTTACCGGTACTACTTGTAAGTACCGGTACACAACTTGTACCAGTACCAATACTGTAGCCTGATACTGGTAGGCCTACCGATATCATATGTGATACCGTACCTACTGGTTGGCCTAATGAAATACCAGTGCAGAATTGCTTACTGATGACTCAGGGACTAGGCTACTGTGTACTAGTAGTCTGGTACGGTAAGTCTACTTTAGCTTTTTGACGTGTAGCCTAGTAAAGTTGAGTTTGTTGCATAAATGCCAGTGTATCACACAGTTCCAAGGCTAGCAGGCTAGTGGCTATTTCTAGAAACTAAAGGTTTCATTACATTGAAAATTAAAGTTTATCATTGAAGCATTAGTATTTAGTGGTAGGCTACTGAGAGCATGACAAAATTTTATTGACTGCTTGAATCTACAGTACCAGAGTATAGTAAATCTACAGTAGAAGAATAATTAAAACTGTAGTGTGAGCAGTGAGTTGGGAATTTCAGATTGATAGTTTGAAATTTTTTTGTGTGATTGTAGGTAGTATCACTATCAGTCACCCAACCCCACTCGCCAACCTATTCCTGTACTGTACAGCATAAAGTAGCCTCAGATTTCGCTGTTTCAAGAAGAGCCATATTGAGATGTCAGTGTATCTTTTTCTCTCCATTCGAAATCAACAATAGTCAGTAATAATTGCTTGTATTATGGTTCAAATTCAACATGTCGATGCTCGTTGACTGATTTTGCAGAAGTACAAAGTGCTTAACGTTAAACCACCTTTTTCATTTATACTTATTACCGGTAGTATTCCCATAGAGCATATGTGATACCGGTTACAAAAAATAAGATGAAATAATTAAAACTGCTTTTGCATAGCAATTCTTTACCTTAAGCTTAAGAAACTTTGAGCAGTACATTGTAACTTAGGCCTACCATATCAAGCATGACCGTGACTTACTCTGGTAAGCCTAGTAATAATGCCAGATGTGACTGTGCTTTCAGTGCTACTGTTTGCATGAATGCAGCCATCAAACTTTGGCAGTTGGAACTTCTAAAGTGGAAGTGCTGATATATTCAGTATTCCAAACATACCAGTAATCGTAGGTGGGCACGGTACTTTGCAAAAGTACCGCGGTACCGGTACTCGGTACTTTGCTAAAATTAGCACCGCGGTACCGGTACTTTCAAATTAAAAGTACCGTGGTACTTTTGCGGTACTTTTTTAAAAAATTAAAAGAAAAAAAAATTGACTGATTGACCTCGTTTACTGGATTGTAAATCATCACTTTTAGCAATTTGGTTCGTTTCCGCGACTAGTGCGAACTCCGTAGACCTACAGTTCGTTTTAGAGAAAGTTTGCCTTAGAATAGTAAGCAGTTGCAGTATTGATATTACTACAATAGTGAGTACAGTAGCCTACTAGCTAGTGATGAAATTGACTCGATAAAGTATCTAACTTATACGAACTACGGTCACCGGGCTACTTATTGTTCTAGACTTAGAGTATCTTGTGCCCAATAATAACCAAACAGCTGTCATCTCTAAAGCATCACGTACGTAAGTTGACACTGAAGGATACTGTGACGATCATCAGCTCCCAATTATTGCACAAGTGACATTTACACAAAACTTAGAAATTGGGGGATAAATTGCACTTTTGGCAAAGTATACTGTTTTGATTTGTTTTTAGTCCATTCGTTGCTGCAGTTACTTTTTGCATTTCTTATTTAAAGCTAGATGGGAGCTTACCAGTTGCCAGCCTAAAACGAACGACGCATGTTAATGGTGACTTCTAAAAAATTCTTTTGTTTCCCCGTAATGAGAACAATTTCAAAATTACAGCAATTTTTGTTGCTGTTGTATAGCATATTTATTCTCTTGTCACAACACAGCGTTAGACGCTAATTATTGCACAATCCGCACACTTTTATTGTGATATTTACTTCGTGCCTGGAGGAATTTGCAACCTGCTTAAGAGTTTCTAGTTTTCCAATGTCCCGGGAATTTCGATTTCTAACCACTGAATTTCTGGCCAGTTCGAAGCCACAAGCAGAGATAATCATCGTAAAGCGCTCAATCCAAGGACGCAACAACGTAACCAGTGTGTGGGTTGTACACAGATTATGCAATTAAGAGTTGTGGCAAAAAAGCTTTAGCACTTTTGGCCATGCTTTTGGGGGACTCTCAAGAAGATTCTTTGTCTCTTCTGATTATAAAAAAAAATTAGCTTTTTGGCTAAAGCCGTTAAAATACAGGGTGAGCCAAAAGTAGGTGGACAAAAAAAAATTAAGTGTAACATAGTAATAGAAAACAGGTAAAATTAAAACAAATTTTAGTACTAAAATTGTAATTATATACCACAAATAACATAGTTGTAACAAAGTTAAAATGAACAATTCAATTAAAGTAACTGAGGCATAAATCTATTCCATATACCGTCCACCTACTCTTGGCTCACCCTGTATTTATTTTTTGTTATGTTCAATTTCGGGTGTTCTAAAAGAGGTGCAATCATAAAAATTGATTTCTTGGGGATTAATTTGTGCGGTTTCAGGGGAGGTGGCACCCAAAAATTTCCAGAGACAAAACCGTGTTTTTTACTCGACAATTTTGCACAAAAATTAGATTGCGTTGTTTTGCCCTGTAGAACTTATTAGAAGAGCGTACAATGTTTAGGAAGAAAAAAACCTCGTCGCGGCCAAAATGGGGTTGGTGCAGATGAAAGGATTTTTGAGATAATTTTTCTGTATAAGTATTACCGGGTGAAATACTTTTGGCCGTATTATACACCGTTTGTGAATGAGAACATCTTCTTCGCCAAACGTTCCAGGTATATTTAAAGTCAAAAGCTAATAGAAATGGATGCCGGCAGTAACGTGCAGTAAATTTTTCTTCAAGCATGCCCGTAACCAAAAATTTGCGATGGGGGGGACGTTGCGGGGGTCTGGGCGCGGATCCCCAACCACCGGAGGCAATTGGGGTCGGGGGCAAGGCCCCCAGCCACCGGAGGCATAGGGTGTAGGGGCAGATCCTTCAGCTCTCGAAAAATTTTTACTTTTTTGGCAAAAATAACTTAATTTTAGGCCTATTTTGATAAAAATCAATGGTATTAATACGTGGCATAAAATTAGCAGTGCAAAAAATCATTATACCGTGCTAGTTGCATAAATGGTTTATGTGGGAGGTAGCTATTGCTAGAATTTCAGTTCTCTTATTCACAAGTTGGTAAATCATAAAATTCTATTTCGGTAGTTTAGTAAACCTCGCAAGAAGTAATCTATTTCAGCTAAATTTTATAGTGAAAGATGTATGCATATATGGGGGCCAATCGAAGAAAGGTCGCGAAAAGTTGTTGAGCATTTTTCAAAAAGCGATCAAATTTGATTACCAATTCTCGGCTATTCTTTATAGTCTTTTTTCTGATTTATAAGTTTTATTTTTGACAAATTAGCTCCCTCCCCCCTTCAATAAACATTTCAAAATATGCTTTTAATAATTTTTTGAATCTATTCTAGAGCAAAAGACAGTATCAGAAGTGCTAACAACGTAGTATTTTTCTTATTCTGCATTTTGGTGGGCAGGCCAATGTATTCACCCCGCGCCCCCTGGCTACGCTATTGTATTCACACCTGATGTGATGAGTATTTATTGCGTAAGTCGTCTCTTACAATTTTTTCTTAGCGATTTTGCTTTTGTTTCGCCGGTGCATGAATGCTGGTAATGCATTATTTTGCCATTGCAAGAAAACGTCAATTTTTGAAATCGGCCTGCAAACTGCAAACGCTAAGTCCCTGCGGTGGTAGTAGCGAGTAAGACCAACAGTTAAACACTAAATTAAGAAAAAAGATTGGTTGTTTATCCAATTTATTTGCAAGCATTTTTACAACGTTTCAAGTTTTTAATGGTACGTTCTTAAAATCCGTACTAAAAAATAAAAAAAAACTAAAGTACCGGTACGGTACCGCGGTACTTTGCTATTTTTTGGCGGTACTGGTACCGGTACCACAAAAGTACCGACGGTACCGGTACCAAAAAAGTACTGCGGTACTGCCCACCTATGCCAGTAATGTCCATAGTTTGATTCATGATTGGGATATTTTTTTATTAGTTAAAATTGAATTGAGACCTATCATCAAGGGTTGGGTTAATTGGCTTGTTTAGTTAAGTAACAGTTTAGACCAAACCATTATCTGAAGCTATTGTTTAACTAGCATTAGGTAGACTATGGGGTGCCTACCTGTTTGGTTTGTAATTTTGCATGCAGTAAGATACAGTATATATTGGTGTTAGGCAATACTGTTAACCATTATATTTTGGCTTGCAGTAGGATTTGCGGTGCGGTGTATTAAGTTCACAAACTTTTTGCGGTGCAGTGTGGTATGCGGATAGAATTGTGCGGTGCAGTTTGCGGACAAGAATTTTGTGCACCGCACCATCTCTACGCTAAACTATCAGGCCAACTGTAATCTTATTAAACTACAAGGGTGTCCCAAAATAAATGAAACCCACAAAATTGCTAATAAATATGTTGATTTTAACCCTATAGTTTATATTTTTCAGATTTGATAACAGTTATAAATAACAATTATTGTTTTAAAACCCCATGGCTTGGAAATTAGAAGAAAAAATTTTTTGCGTCACGACTTATATAGAGACTAAATCCTATAAGACTGTTCAAACACGCTTCCGCAGGAAGTTTAATTTCAACACTTATCCTGGAAAATCCCAAATATTCCTGTGGTATCGTAACTTTCAAATCTATGGAACTGTAAATAAACGTAGCAAGAAATTAGAGAATCCATCTAGTGGAAGGAAATTGAGTGCAAGATCTGCAGATAATGTGGAAGCGTCCAGAGTTTCTGTTGGCCGGAGCCCGAAAAAGTCCATTCGAAGACGCAGTAGTGAGCTCGGCATTTCGCGGTCCTCGCTGCATAGAACCCTTACTCAAGACCTTAATCTGTATCCTTACAGAATACAGATTAAGCACAAACTTACAGCAACTGACATGCAGAAACGTGTTGAGATGTGCCACTGGTTTCAAAACACAATTGAAGGTGACCCAGATTTCCTTAACCATGTATGGTTCAGCGATGAGGCTCACTTCATGCTTTCTGGGCACGTCAACAGCAAGAATAATGTGTTCTGGGGCACACGAGCACCAGAAGAGGTGCTTCAGAGACCACTATACTCTCTAAAATGCACAGCATGGGTGGCCATATCAAAACACGCATTATCGGACCATATTGGTTTGAAGACGAAAATGAAAAAGCACTTACTGTCACCAAAGAGCGCTACATTGTGGTGCTTAACAAGTTCTGGATGGACCTTGAAATACAGCAGGGTATAAATTGAAATGTACAGTGGTTTCAACAGGATGGAGCTACTCCACATACAGCCAATATCACATTAGAGTGGCTTGACGAACGATTCTCTGATTGTTTGATTAGCAGGCGGCGTGATACAGAATGGTCTCCACATTCGCCTGACTTGAGTCCCCCAGACTTCTACCTGTGGGGCTTGTTAAAAGACAGAGTTTATCAGAATAACCCCAAAACTATTGCTGAATTGAAATTGGCCATTACGCAGAACATTTGTGCAATAAAAAGAGAAGAATGTGCGAGAGTGATTGATAACTTTGCTCGGCGGCTTCAAGAATGTCTGAGACGGAATGGTGGTCATTTGGAGCATGTATTAAAATAAACCTTAAAATTTAGCTTAAGGCCCCAAACTTTTAGTACTCAAATGTTATTATATGAGCTCACAGAAAATGTTAACATTTTTAACGTATTTTGTTTTAGTAATAAATGGTAATCGAATTAATAGGTTTCATTTATTTTGGGACACCCTGTATTAGGCCTAATAGTTTAGAGATAGTTAGGCCTAATTAGGCCTAAACTATTTAGAAATAAACTATCTCTAAACTATTAGGCCTACCACAGTTCTCTAAACCATTAGGCCTACGGTGGTTTTGGCGGGAAGATCAAAACGCAGAGTTTCCAAAAACTTTTTTGTAGGGACATCTTTTTGTATTTGTTGAATATCTTTGCAACCGGAGTCCCAAAATTAAAACAAAAAATATAGTTCAATTTTAGCTATTGTAAACCACTGGGATTGGCTGGATGATTCACCGTCTTTGACGGAAGTTACTTTAGTTCGTTAACAGAACTTAACGGAAGTTAATTTACTGTAGTCCATTAACATGAAAAAACTTTTTAACGGATTAACGAGTTCAAGAAAAAGTTAGCTTCGTTATTAACGGATTAACAGACTTGTGTCCACTTATGGAAAACGGAATAGTAACGTTTTAGGATAATTTTCGTTTGAATATATATTTTCTTGATTCTTCTCGAAATTGCAGGCAATCAACTGCTGTACATAAATGTGATGTAGTAATCCATTTCATAAACACGACTTTAGGGATAAGTCGGGGAAGAGAAATGTAAGCCTGCAGAATTGTGATCGGTACTTCGTTAGTGATTATGTCATAAAGGCGTTGTGTGTGTTTTCTATCAGTTTTTCTGCGCCATGTTTTGGCAATCAAAAACAATATACCAGTCCACCTGAAGATTCCATGCAACTACAGTACTACTTCTGCACCTAGCTCAAATAATGAAATTTAAGATATCACGTGCTCTGCATGCTGTCACAAGCTACTACACTTGTATGTAACTACCCTATGTACTATACCGGTACCTTTGCTGTTTGCATGTGTGTTTGATTGTGGAATAAATTTTGCTTCTACGTTGGCTATTTCTGTCATTGAAAATTTGTGTAGCCTAGTCTTTGTACTCCACTACGTAGGCCAACCAGATGTGAGATAGGCTACAGACATAGCACCGAAAGTCTAATCCTTGATGCCATGACCTGTTGACGAATCTGCTACACTGAACTAACCCTGTCACTCTGAAATGCAAGCGCATGAGTGGTAGAAACTGTTGTCTAGCCTTGGGCTTGAACCTATATACTATAGGTCTACTGCATACATGGTGGGTATGTCGCTAGACTTTGGTTTGTGTCTCTTCTCTGATGATTGTTTCCCACACACCTGTTTCTTCTACGTATGTCTGCCTTTGTTTCATCTTCTCACCGAACGTCCTAAACCTTTCCTAATCTAGCCTACCAAAACCAAAATCTTTTTGTTGGTGTAAAGAAACACGTTCAGCTGATCAAAACTAAGTTTTTGAAGCCAAAATAGCCAATTCTAGGATACTCCGAATTCTGAAAAAAAAACAACTTTAACCGAAGGTACCTTTTACTTTTTTAGTAGTGTAGCAGCTCGGTCGATTGCTTGCCGTTGCATCATCCGTAGTTGCCTTTTTTATGACGTTACAGTAATTCATTCACCGTGCATTTGTTGTATGCGTGTTGCAATTCAATTGACTTAAAATCGCTATGTAGAGAGCACGGCTAATTTTGCAGTTCAATTGGCTTTAAATTATTATGAAAATGTAAAACGCATTGCTAAATTTTGTAATTAAACCGGCAATTTTCAACCCGAATTCTTGGTATTTACGGACTCAAGAGGCCTGCAGGATCGTTCGACGTATATACTCAGCCTTGAGGAAAGAGATATAACCTTACTAGCCTACAAGTCTACATCTGGTGCCCCTTGGTGAGGAAATTCTCACTGGTGAGGCGACGTCCTGCAGGCCAGCAACATCAGCGAAGACAACAACAAGCAAGACAAACAGGAAAGACAGTAATACGCAACGAAGCAGGTCGTCAGCAAAGACAAAAACAAGCAAGACATCAACAAAAGCAACTACGACAACAGCTTCAAGCAATCGTCATGCGCAACAGGTTCGTGTGTGCTAGCGTTAGTACCGGTGCACCGTTTTATTCAAACGTAACGCCTATATATTCTACCAGCTGTGGTAGGCCCATACCTTACCGAGTCGAAACACCTTCCTGCAGTGTAGGCCTAGCAGAATTCAGCGATCGTTTTTTGTGTAAAGAAATTTTTTCGGGCGACTTGATAATCTCCGAAAGATTAGCCCCAAGCACTAGTTTGACTCCCACGGGTGGGATAAGCAATCAGTGGTCTGCTGTCCTTGACGGTCTTTTCCGCGCTCTCAACAAACACAAGAACTACTCCGTAGATCTAGTCACACGCGTTGACAACGTCAGTATTGACCGAAATGAAGCAGCACACTCACTGCGCCCCGGACTCAAGGAGACACAAACAGTTCATGGCCAGCAACCAGCAGCCTTGACCTCCACTACTCCATGTCTAGTTTCCAGTCCCCCATCCACACAAAAGACAACCCGCCGAGAAGAACAACCCGAGGAGGTAGTCATCAACCGCTTTGGACGACGGATAGTCCGTCCACGCCGATTTCAAGATGCCTAAGTTCGGGTCTCCTGCGTTTTCTCTGTAAGCAACACGACACACAAACATACACACACTCGGCCTGACACACCTGTCCCAGGTTCCCCAGCGTGCTGGCCTTTCATCACTATAGGGCCCTTTTTGAAAGGCTTGTTTTGCTCGGAGCATTCAAACAGGTTTTTGTCACCCTTTTCGGATATGTTTCTTTTGCTCCTGTTTCATTTTTTTGCCACCGCCCCCCCTTATCAAAAATCATACCTGATCGCTGCATCACATATTGCTGACTTTTGAGTTTCGTGTGTTTTTTCTTGAATGTTGACATTTTTTGACTCCTCACGCATCACCGCAAAAACACCTGACTGCTTAGCACACACGAATAAACAACTTGGTCTGCAACTGCAACTCCCATGTTTTGAATGAAAAAAGACAATTTGATTGAACGAGAGCTCGAATCTTCATCTTTACAAGTCTGAATGCAGCCTTGCTACTTATACCGTGCACCATCAATCAGCTCCGTCACAATGACCAGCACGAAGGTCGACCGCTCACAACTTCAGCTGAAAGTCACGCACAAAGCTCCAGCAGATGGCTTTGCCACTTGTTCTCAAGAGAAGTGCTCTCAAACTGTTTTGTGAAATTTTCGTTTGCCTGTTAGAATTCATGTTTTGTGTCATTTTTCGTCCGAGTTGCTGCGATTCTTTTCGACAATGCGGCCAAAATTCTTCCGAATTTTCGACCGCATTGGCGGGGGGTGATTGTAGCAGCTCGGTCGATTGCTTGCCGTTGCATCATCCGTAGTTGCCTTTTTTATGACGTCACAGTAATTCATTCACCGTGCATTTGTTGTTGCGTGTTGCAATTCAATTGACTTAAAATCGCTATGTAGAGAGCACGGCTAATTTTGCAGTTCAATTGGCTTTAAATTATTATGAAAATGTAAAACGCATTGCTAAATTTTGTAATTAAACCGGCAATTTTCAACCCGAATTCTTGGTATTTAAGGACTCAAGAGGCCTGCAGGATCGTTCGACGTATATACTCAGCCTTGAGGAAAGAGATATAACCTTACTAGCCTACAAGTCTACAGTAGCATGCATTGTCTTCAATTTATTTAATAGTTACATCCAGACTAACCATTGTTCCTAAAGAAAAAATAACCTGCAATAATTGTACTGTAAAAAATTATTGTACACGGCGCTGCGCTGTTACTAAAGCAGATTTTAGTTGCCACTCTGCGTGGTGCGGTGTATCAACAACAGCGCGCGGCCGCGTACGCTGCGCTGTTGCCATCTCTAAAATAAAGGACTTTGGATAATTTTCGCGCCGCGCCATCGCGTTTTGCGTTTTCTGCGCCACTTAAGACCAAATATTTTTCAATTGTTGCGTATTTTTCTGCCAGTGAAACCTGGTGAAACATGAGAATTGGTACTGTTAAAGCTAGGCTTTTTTGTTTTTATTTTAAGAAGTGGCTAGAGTTACATTACGTAACGCTCATAAAGAGAATAAGAGAGCTAAGAGAGAGCGCTCATTTAGGTCCTACTCGTTTTTATTTTTAAATTAAGATTAAGGTTTGGGTTAGATTTGAGTTTGGGTTAGGTTTGACGTTAGGGTTAAAGCTAGGGATAGCGTTTGGTTAGGTTTAGGGTTGAGATTAGGACTAGGATAGCGATTTTGTTATTCTTACGTCACGTAACAACAGTCTCTGCCTTTATTGCTTAGATTGTAAATGGGGGATACACTACAGTATCAGTAAATGTAGGCTACTGTAGTGCTCCAGAAATTCAGAAAAGTGACTTTGTTTGACTAATCTCCACTACCACAGACAGACAGATACAGGATAGATCACCTGCTCTGAAGCTGATGTTCCCAGACATGTAATCAACAATAAACGTGTCCATCTAAAAAATTAAGTATGGTAGTGGTTATTTTCCCTCAATCAGTCAGTTCTGAGTTTAGGTCTGAAGTTGGAGTAAGGGCTATTTTGGCTCTAGAGGCAAAATAGCATTTAAGGCTAGGCTATTTTGCCTTCAGTGCCAAAAGAGCTCTTACCCTAACCCTGAACCCTAACAGAGAAAAAATACTATTTTACCACTAGTGGCAAAATAGCCACTTATAAGAATAATTTTCTTATATAACAGTATGATACAGTGCTTGAACCAGGGCTGCAAACTCGAACTCAAAAAAACTCTGTTGTTTTGCCGAACTCTAACCAAAAAAAGCAACAGTTTTTCTGAACTTAAACTTGAACTCGGCAAAAACTGATCAAGTTCATTTTAAAATAAAATTTAAAGATTAACAGATTAATAACAGAGAAGTTGTCAAACAAATATTTTATGTTGATCATGTCATGTGAGATGCAATTGAGTTTGTCATCCGCTTGTTTGTGCCATGGTGATCAAGAAAAAAATCATCTATGCATATAAAAAGAGAGCAATTAAGTCAAAAAGAAGATTTAGTATTTTTTCAGCCTAAACTTGAGCTCAAAAAACTTCATACTATCATATTTTTAGTGAATTTGAACATCAAAAAAGTAGAGAACTCGGAATTGTTAAAATGGACCAAATGCCAACTTGAACTCAAATGAAAATTGATTGAGTTTGCAACCCTAGCTTAAACAAAGACTATGCAACAGCCCAGCTCTGTGCTAATTGCTATGACCTATTACCTCTGCAGATTGTTGGATGGGGTGGTCCATATTTTATCAACTTTTGAAAGTTTTAAGTCTCACCCCTTCAAGTTGTGTCATTTCATGAAAAAATAACTTGTGTAAAATTTTTTTGAAAAATTTTTACGGTTAGGGGTTGCCCAAACCCCTCAAAAATCGGAAATTTTGTCAAATTTTGGTATTTTTTGGCATTTTGACTTTGATGAATTTTTTGATCAAAGACTGTGATAATTGATGTTTAAAATGATTTTTCACCTCATATTTGTCAAAATATGACACTCATATGTGTTGTAAATGCAAAAGATTGTGGTCACTTGATTTCTACCACTATGTGGCGCTATAGTTTCAATCATGAAAATTGGTAATATTGTGTAGCTTTTAACCCAAAACAATGGTATTGATTTCTGGAACCACATTTTCAGCAATCGTGTTCCAAAACTTTTTTATAATGCCATTTTTATGTGTAGAATAGCTGTACTCTTGTTTCATTGTCCTTCACAGTGATTTTAAAGCTTTTGCATTTAATTCACTTTCATTTTCGGCAGAACAAACAATTACTACGGAATGTATTTTTTGAATAGTTTTTGACTAGACGACAATATTATTGTCAGATTTAGTAGCCTTTAAGCAGAGTTGACATTTTTCATTTGGTTGGCATTTTGTGGTTGAATATTTACTATTTAAGTTACCTATCTGTCTTTTAGTGCTGAATGTCAAACAAAAAAGCTGTGAATATCCATTGAGCTTTTCTCAGTTTGGCTTGACTCAGCTTCAAGCTAGGCATTGACGTCGATGTTCAAGTTTTGAGCTTTCATGGTAAATGACTTGAAGTTTGTTAGTCACAGATCCATATTAAAACTGTTGACAGCAAAGAACCTACTGCATCACCAAAAGTTTAAGCGTAGCTCAACTTTGTCTTCGCAAAAAGTCTCACCTTTTTTGTTTTGTATAGGCTATCCGGTTTTCTCCCAAGCAAAATGTTATTGCAGGTTTGGAGTTCCAGTAAAAACTAATCATAAGTAGTTGGAGCAACAATGCGACATTGTAGAACTATTTTGGAGTGTTTGGTTTTGCGGCTGTTGTACAACATGCAATAGACACTACTATTGTAATACTTCTGACTTCAACACTATGGTAGGCAATTGGTTTCACAATAATTGTTTTGTCAAATTTTAAAATATTTTCCTCGACTGTAGTCTTCAAGTTTCAAATAAAAGCTGAAAGCAAAGACATTCAACATTGACTTTTTAGTGCTGCAGTCCAACTTGCAAAACTGTGGCTATCTCATTAGTTGTATTTTCAGCCAAAGTTTAGTTTTGTCAAACGTCCTAACTGACTGCAAATTATTGTAATTGAGACTGCACCATAAAGTTTTTTGTTTTTAGTTTAATCAGGGTTTAATCACAAATGGCTTCAATAAAAAAAGTTAGTATTGGTCATAATTCTGTACACCTAATTTTTTCTTTTGTCTATTTTTTTTTTTAATTTTTTTCAGTTTTGTTGGTGACTCATTGTGTCTGTTTAATGATTATAGTACAAAAAAATTAAAATTGCTTATTTTCAAACTAATTATGCTCTATTGTTTCTTCACAAGATATTAAGAGCTGCGACATTTTTATGAAGCAAGTGCAGCCCAAATTTTTGCAGAATTTTGCACTAAATTGAAATGCTTTTCTTCAAGAAAGGTTTTAGACTTTTCATTATTTTTCATATTAAATTTTAATCTTTCATTTACGTTGTTAGTCAATGTGGTGTGTAATATATTTTAATCTACTTTAGTTTATTCAAGTTATAACTCAAAATTGTTCAGTTAAAGAAGCACCGGGTTTGAAGTTTTTAAACGAAAAATGTTACTGTAAATTTTCACTGGCAAACTTTTGAAATATATGAAAAAGTATAACTGAAAGCTTATATTCTGACACCATATAAAAATGGCATTATAAAAAAGTTTTGGAACACCCTTTGCTGCGGTCCGCGACATCCTGACGCGAGACAACTCACCCCGGGAATCCTGACGCCAGGGACATCCTGATGCTAGGGACATCCTGACGCTCGGGACATCCTGACGCTCGGGACATCCTGACGCCAAAAGCTCCAAACTTTTGCGCTCTGCTTTTTTTCTTTTTCTTCTTTTCGCTTTTCAGCGCTACGCCACAGCTACGCTTTTAACGATTAACGTTCGATTATTGTGACGTAAGTATAATATTTTCCGTTAATTGCAAACTTCATACGAATCTCTGTTTTGCAGAAACAACTCAAAAACGAGGTGTATTTTTGCGACAAAAATCGTGATGAAATCAAAGTCGAGTTAGCGAATATGTAAAATCGCTGGCGATAAGTTTCAAACGATGACCGAATGCCGCGATTGAAAGTAATATATGTTTTGCTGTTATTAAACGACCACGTAGATATTTCATAAACAATAATATGCGTGATTCATTTACAAAGAAAAATGCTCTGAAAGGAATTGTATGTTAAAAGAAAATAGTAAAAATATGATTCAAAGTCAAGTACTGCAAATCGAAATTAATTAATTCGGCGATTAAAATTTAGTATTTTTGCCTATTATTATTGGATGACCACCTAGCAATTTTACACGCATTTTCATAAAAAAATTGTTAGTTTTTGGTCAGCAATAATTTATCGATAGACAACGTTTGAAAGCAAAGTTGAAATTACGGCCAAGAAGGAAAATAGATTAAAAATATTGTGCAATAGTTTGTAATTATCCAACTAATTACTTTCCCAATGGGTGGTCTATTTGGTTTTAACCTTAATAAATGGAGCCATTAGTTTTTGCAATCGCAGTTTTTAACTTTGAAAGAACAAAACAACACGGTTGCACGCTTCACATAAGCATGCCAAATTATCGTAATTTCTCCGCTAGCAAAATCAAAGCATTTAAACAATAACAAGTTACTAATTTGGATAAGCTCCAAAATTTTCAGTTCATTAAAGAGCAAGATCACAAAAATGACAACAAGCTGCTAATCGAAATGCTATCGATAAATTATTGCTAGCCAAAAACTAACAATTTTTTTTATGAAAATGCGTGTAAAATTGCTAGGTGGTCATCCAATAATAATAGGCAAAAATACTAAATTTTAATCGCCGCATTAATTAATTTCGATTTGCAGTACTTGACTTTGAATTATATTTTTACTATTTTCTTTTAACATACAATTCCTTTCAGAGCATTTTTCTTTGTAAATGAATCACGCATATTATTGTTTATGAAATATCTACGTGGTCGTTTAATAACAGCAAAACATATATTACTTTCAATCGCGGCATTCGGTCATCGTTTGAAACTTATCGCCAGCGATTTTACATATTCGCTAACTCGACTTTGATTTCATCACGATTTTTGTCGCAAAAATACACCTCGTTTTTGAGTTGTTTCTGCAAAACAGAGATTCGTATGAAGTTTGCAATTAACGGAAAATATTATACTTACGTCACAATAATCGAACGTTAATCGTTAATAGCGTAGCCGTGGCGTAGCGCGGAAAAGCGAAAAGAAGAAAAAGAAAAAAAGCAGAGCGCAAAAGTTTGGAGCTTTTGGCGTCAGGATGTCCCGAGCGTCAGGATGTCCCTGGCATCAGGATTCCCGGGGTGAGTTGTCTCGCGTCAGGTCGGTCGCGTCAGGATGTCCTTCTTCGCTTTGCTGAAAATGTGGTTCCAGAAATCAATACCATTGTTTTGGGTTAAAAGCTACACAATATTACCAATTTTCATGATTGAAACTATAGCGCCTCATAGTGGTAGAAATCAAGTGACCACAATCTTTTGCATTTACAACTCATATGAGTGTCAAATTTTGACAAATATGAGATGATAAATCATTTTAAACATCAATTATCACAGTCTTTGATCAAAAAATTCATCGAAGTCAAAATGCCATTTTTTCATGAAATGACACAACTTGAAGGGGTGAGATTTAAAACTTTCAAAAGTTGATAAAATATGGACCACCATATTGTTAGCCTATCGGTATTTTATTTAGGCTGTTCTAAACCAGTACTGAACACTGTAGGCCTACCGGAATTGGTACCGGTATCAATTTCTGAGGTCTGTTGATATACGTATAGATAAACGACATACAGTTAGCAAAGCAACATACACTACTGTAGGTTGGAATAATACTGAAGTTACAAAAAAATAAAGATGAACTAACTGTTAAACTTTAAACATTTTGGGAGTATTCTAATTTACCTTTTATTTTGCAACCATAATAATAGCTTACAGAATATTGTATGGTTGGTGTACTGCAGTGTTCCCATTAAGGCGATTTTTTTCAGTGAATCAGCGATTTTTTGGAACAAGGGCAAATAATTTTTGGCAATATGGTAACCATAGCTTTAGAAAATTCGACAAATTTGTGGAACTATGACATTAGGTATACTTTAATAACGAATTGGCACAAAATCTAGGGCACACAAACATCCTTTTAGAGCATTGGGCACAATTGTTTCAAAAAAATTTGGGCACTCGCCAATTAGCCTAAAAGTTAGAGGGAACACTGGTGTACTGTATTGATAGGTGGTTATTGGGGTGCTGTAAAGTATGAGCCGTCGTTTTTTTGTCGGAAGCTCTGCGACTCGTGTATGAGGGCACATGCACTCTCTCTGATCTAAGCTATTTCCAAATCTAGCCTTAACCCTAACAGCTAATGAGTGCTCGCATGAGAGAAGCGAGAGCGCATGCATGTTTTATACACGAGTTGCAGAGATTTCGAAAAAGCGAGGACGGCTCATAGTTAAAGTGCCCTTATGTCTTCAATTCATTTTACTAATCTGTTGGACATTTTGTGGTTTGTATGTGTTTTGCTGTGGTGCTTTTGGACTAGATCAGCTTCTAATTATTATTATTATTAACGATGTCCAGTTATTGATTAAGCCTTGCCATTTTTGACATTGACTATGTTGAAAGACATTTTATTTTGCTTCATTGCCATTTTAGCCACTGGCTGTTCTATGGATAATGGAGTGGCAAGAACTCCTCCAATGGGGTGGTTAGCTTGGGAAAGGTTTCGTTGTGTCACTGATTGCGAGACATTTCCAAATGACTGTATTGGTGAAAAACTTTTTAGTGATATGGCAGACAGGTTAGCTGCATTGTTTTGAATTGTGAAATGCTGAGGTTAGCAATTTTCTATTAGCTAAATTTGTTTTTGGTAAAATGGTTGAAATGTTAATAATTTGCTCTACTTCATTTATATTTAAAGACATACTGCTCAAAATTGATTTTATTGAAGAAATGAGAACTACTTAAGGTAATAAAAAGGAGCCCCAAACCTTTTTCCACAATTCCCTTTACTTGCGAAAATACATTTTATTTGACTCTGCACTATTGGCAACCTTACTAGCACACTTTGTGGTTTTGTGACATCACAAAAAGATTGTACTGTACTGTAGAATGTAGATCGTTACTGGTAGCCTAGGTCAACAGGTTCCAGTACCAGTAGCCGAATTTTTAGATATGGTTATAGGCATAGGTGGGCAAGTTAATGTAAAACGTTAGCTTTGTTAACCATTAGTCAGTTAACAAACTTCACACCTCTGTTAACATTAATCCATTATTTTCATTTTCATTAATTAACAGAAGTTAACAAAGTCCATTAATTCGTTAACATTTTGCATGTAATTTAGATTTCTTTTTATTTCCTCGCTTCTAGAACACTATTGACGCTTTTTGAGCTGTTTGTAACGAAATATTTATTGCTGTGGTGGTCTTTTTGCATTTTGGAAGTTACATTTTACAGTCCAATCTAATTTCAAGATAAAAATAAGTTCAAATGCACTAACGAAGCTGCGATAGAAAAATCTCTGAAAATTGTAAACAACGATAATTAATAAACCTCTGAGGCTGCAGCTTATTATTTGCTACAAAAAAGAGCTATTTTCTTTGCTCTCTTCTGTAAAACTCGTGCTAATACGCAACAAGTGTTACCTGTGCTAACTGGTTTGTACCGGTACGATGAATGAATGGTGCAAGATATTCACGATAAAAACCTTAACAGAAGTTAACAGAACTTAACGGAAGTTAATTTAGTCTGTTAGCATGAAAAAACTTTTTAACGGATTAACGAGTTAATGAAAAAGTTAGCTTTGTTATTAACGATTAACAAACTTGTGCCCACCTATGGTTGTAGGATACTCACTGCTACCAGTTGGTAACTGCGTTTTTTAGTCTGCGAGAATTTTTGCAAAATTATGCGTTTTGTGATGTCACAAAATTGCAAAATACAGGCTTGCCAATGGTGCGCAGTCAAGTGGATTAAATCGCATTTTTGCAAAAAAAAGGGAATTGTAAAAAAAGGTTTGAGACACCTCTTTATTGCCTCAGGTAGTTTTTATTTATTCAATGAAACTGATTTCAGGCAGTATAACTTCAACCAAAAATGCTTTATATTATATTAAACGTAGCTTATAGATCTAATTGCATTGCATCAAATGGTATTGAAGTTGAAGATTAGAGCAACTCTTTTACTTCAGTTTTGTGTTATCGTCACAAAGAGGGATAATAATTAAATGACACAATTCTTCAAAGATATGAAAGCAGTGCAATCATATGTTTTGTTTCTCATATATTCCTATGTTGTGCTTTCTGCAACCATTACATAGTGTTTGTGATGACTTATTGTTTGCTTTTCAACTGAAAAATTTTTACAACTTTTTTGACTAGATTGTCAGAAGATGGATGGAAAAATGTTGGTTATGAGTTTGTGAACATTGATGATTGTTGGATGGCAAGAAACAGGACAGCAAATGGGGAACTGTATGCTGATCCTAAAAGATTTCCCAAAGGAATCAAAGGTCTTGCTGATTATGTCCATGGCAAAGTAAATTTTGCATTTACATTCAAATTTTAATTTTAAGTGAAACTATCTTTTCAATAGTGATTCTGAAAAGCAACGACACTAAATGCAAAATCATTCAATGATGCAATGTTCCACAGCAAACAATAAGGCTAGAATAGTGCTACATAGTGAGTGGCCATACAATTTAAGCTATTTCGCTCAAAATGACTGTAAAAAGTGGTTCGTCTTGTGGTTGGCAAGCATTAAAATTAGTACTTAATGACTCCATGAAAATAACTACAAACTTTTTTAAATATTCGAAAAAAAAAAAATTTAATTCAGTCTTTTAACTAATTATTGTTTTATAAGAATCATACCCAAAATTTAAGTGTAATACAGGTCCTTCTGTCCATAGGCATAGCCAGGATTTTTGATTGGGGGGGGGGGGGGGGGGCAAACCACAATTCACATGCAATGATGTCATCAGAAACTTCAAAAGAGGAATTTTTTGTGGGTGCAAAGATATTAAAGAATGGAAGATCAGAAGCCGTGGCCTGGTGTTGACACACAACTAGGAACTCGTTCAATGGGGAGGGCTTAAACCTATAGTTAAAATGTAAAAATGTTTAAATTGGGAGACGTGTTTGAGTAAAGAAGTGTACTGTAATTCAAAGGTATCTCAGAGGAGGGTCTGGGGGCAGAGCCCTCAGCCGCTGGGCGATTTTTCGTAATTTTTTGGAAAAAAAAAGCTATTTTAATACCATTGGATCACAGTTTGATGCCAGTATTTTGCTGCTTATTGCTGTAGAATTAGTACCTCTGTTGTGTATTAATTTTATTTCTGTAAAGCTATTTGAATGTTACTTTGGCCCCTTAGTCAGATGCATTGACACTTGTTGGTGTTATCTCAAGGGGGATATAAATTGGAATTATTATTATTATTATTATTTCGCACGTATTCAGGCCATTTGAAAAGACTAAATTTTTAACATTTGAAAGCCAATTGAAAAAATTAAATTTTGTAATCATCCTTTTACTTGCAATTTAAGTCCAAAAACGTTCACAATCTTGCATTTTGGGGTTAAATTTTGCAAGTGATTTGGCCCAGGTAGGGAGAAGTAAAGTACATTGCCTCCTGCAATATTTTAGCTGTAAATAACAATCCAGTCGAATATTTTCCTTAGAGATTATTGTTTTGTCATGAAAACAACTATTTATAGGAGTGCATATATGGTCAGGGGGCCCAGGCCCTCTCAATTCAAAAATTTGTTTAATGAGCATTTTCGTTACTGTAGCTAATTTTTTTCAAAAGTATTTTGTTGCATAAAAACTGGCGAGGTGGAGGTGAATTGTTATTAACAAATGTACAATAGATAGTTATGCCTACAAACTATGTTATTACCCGGGCCCGATTTACATTGAGTTGGGCCCCTGGCACTTTAGGATTTTCGCAATATTTTCCTGCCAAGTACAAGTGAAGACCAAAAAAGAGTCTTATCTGAGTGCGCGGCGCCTGGCACTGTGCCATATGTTAAATCCGTCCTTGGTTAATGGTTTTTGCATTACGTTCGTAAAAAGGTTAGATGAGAGCCTCAGTTGGCAACTTTTAGTATAAAAACCTTAATTTCACTCGGGTTATACGTTTAAATTGATTGGCAAACATTAACTTGAAGGGGGCCCGGGCCCTCTGGAACAATATTATTGTTGGGGGCCCATTTAAAATGGAGGCCATTTAAGTATTATTGTAGGGAGCCCAGTTAAATTGGGTGGCAAAAATTAAATTGAGGGGGCCCGGGCCCCATGGATTAATGTTATTGTTAATTACTGTTGTACGCGTGAACTGATGTACGCGAAGATGCTAAAAGAAACCGAAACTGAAGAAACAATAGTCTTTTGTGGCATTTTTATAATTGGTTGCATTTCAATTGCGGGGCCCCTTGGGCCTCCTCCCCCTGGCTACGCCTATGCTTCTGTCACTGTCAGGTTGCCATTAAAAATACAATGCAACCAAAATTATCTGAATTTTATATTTTTGCAGGGTTTGAAATTGGGAATTTATGAAGATTTTGGCAAGCTCACATGCGGTGGCTATCCAGGTTCAGAAGGTCACGAGCAAACAGATGCTGATACCTTCGCAAAGTGGGGAGTAGACATGCTGAAGTTTGATGGCTGCTACTCGAACGACACCACCCGTGCGATTGGTTATCCACTTATGAGTGAAGCATTGAATAAAACTGGTCGTCCGATTGTTTATTCTTGCAGCTGGCCTGCATATGAAGGAGGGCTACCTCCAAAGGTAAGGCTCCCGAAAAAGACACTAAACGTTTATTTTTGTGGAGAGGCCAAGCAGTCTACTCGTCGAGTAAGTAGGTCAGCATGACGAAAGACTTGCAAACCGACCTCAAAACTTAGTGCTTTTGTAATCATCAGACAGACGCATTTAGTACCGGTTTGTTTTCTGTTTGGTTTTCAACTATTCTGATATGTTTGCTGTTACTTTTGCATGTGGTTGTACATTTGATTTTCCTCAACTGCTAAAATTTTCAGGTGAATTACACCGAGTTGGGTGAGATCTGCAACTTGTGGAGAAACTACGGAGATATTCAGGATTCGTGGGATGACGTGGTGAATATAATCGAATGGTATGCCACCCATCAAGATGTCCTGATACCAGCCGCGGGTCCAGGAAAATGGAACGATCCTGATATGATTATTGCTGGGGATTACTCACTAAGCGTAGATCAGTCCAAAGCACAATTTGGTGAGTAATTAATTGCAGTTTACCTTTAGAACTTGTAGATATGGCTGTGAAGCCAATCTGAACTTGGCGTCTAGAATACGAAACAAATTAGCTCTGCAATTCGTTAACAAGGTATTACCTGCAATTATTTAGACCTTGAAATAACATCAGTTAGTGGCTACTGCGTGGAAATGTTTCATTGTCGACAACCCATTGAATAAACAGAAAACGTTTCAGATGCACGTGCCAGACTATTTACGAGCGATTTCCTGGCAAGCCGCAACGGTATTATTCGTTTGTTTAGGCTTACCTAGTCAACAAGCAATACCTCATGATGCATTCCACAGCATTACCAATTGTCTAATGATTGACTACAGTAATCATTTTTGGACAGCAGCATGACAATCAAAATCTGCAAATTACTGCATTGTGAAGGCCTTGGCAATAATGTCGGCCTAAATGCTTATGCCTGCGCCCTGCATGTTGCTTGTGGAACAGGGGCGCCGAGAGCCAAACGTGGGCCCGGGGACAGCTTAAATATTGGGCCCCCCTATATTTTTATTCAACGTTACAAGCTACACGTCCTGGTTTTTCATTTAATTACCCAGCGGCGTAGGCATAATAAGACTTCAATAAGACGATTTCACACTGAATAGCCACAATTGCAGGTAAGTGTGCGGGGCGAGGGCTTATATGTAGAACCTGCGGAGTGAGCGTGGGGCTCATATGTAGAACTCGCGGAGTCAGCGTGGGGCTCAAATGTAGAACCCGCGGAGTCAGCGTGGGGCCATCCTTAGCTAGTCATCGGGGGCATATTCTTAGCTAGTCCTACCCCCCACAAAAGAAGACTTATTTGTTTGCAGAAAATCCTGTTTGAGTTGCAGCGTTGCTCCAATGTTAGAATAATATCTGCTCGTTGCTTGCACAGCAACGATCGCTGTTCACTTTTCAGTGTGATCTTGACGGCCTCCCCTGAAGTCCAGGGGCCCCGGGATCAATGCCCCCCCAGCCCCCCTTCTAGGAGGCCCTGTTGTCGAATAAGATGCAGCACAAGGCTCAGGCTGGACTTCACTAATTGTTATCTCAAAGTGTTTTCAAAAAAGTTCGTTGCCCTTTGAAAACCAATAAAAATTTTTTTTTAAATGGACGTTTATAAGTCTGTATAATGTGTAGTATATACTGTATCATACACAGTACTTAAACTGTAAAATTTTGCATGGGGGAACGCTTTTGCAGCCTTGATTAAACACATTGGGAATGCGAAAGTACTTTAGTGGAAATTATGTCTTTCCGTCCCCGAAATCAAGTGAAGACCAAAAAAAAGGGGTCTTCACCGCAATTTGGGACGAAATTCAGCCGAACTTGGTGGGATTCATTCGTGCTCCCAGACTCTTTTTTGTCTGCTTAACCAGCGCTCAAACCTCGTTTAGGGGACGCTGAATCTCGATGGGGGGGGGGACGCGCCCTCCCTACAATTTAAATACTGTATCATACACTTGCAGAATCAGGACGTCCATAGGAAGTAGAGCTTGTGATTTCGATATCTTTTTGTTGCGTCATTTTTTATCAACATGAAATGGTACAAGTTCACAGCGCTTTTTTGTGGTGCTGACGAATCCATTCCGAGTTACGAGAGCGCCCCCAAACTCCGCGGAGACCTACAATCGAACCACTAGACCAGATGTCAAACACTGAAAGGAAAAAGCCAAAAGTATCTTTTCACCTCTCAGATTTTATAGCGCAATTGTTGAACAGGAATGTGGTCCATGCTGGCAGCCCCATTATTCGTCTCCAATGATCTACGAAACATTGATCCCGAGATAGTGGAAGTGTTGCAGAATCGTGACGTCATAGCTGTCAATCAAGATAAGCTGGGAATACAGGGCCGGCGATATTTGAATGCCAATCAAATTCAAGTTAGTTTAGTGCAACTACATAAATTTGCAGCTTTTATAAAGAAAATACTTTTGACTGTGCTTTTAATTTTTTTTTTTCATTTTAATTCTGTTTCTCCGGCTCACCGGAATTAAATGCTGCCAATAAGCGTTGGAGGTGGCATTGCTCAGTGTTGCAGATTGCAACACTGAGCAATGCAGATTGCAACACTGATTGCAAATTGTTCTTACCGGTGTTATTATTTTTAGACTTGGACGAAGCAGTTAAGTGATGGTCACTATGCAGTTGCTGTTCTGAGTACAAGGACAGATGGAACACCACACGAACATTCTTTCACATTGGCTCAACTCGACATTGATAAAGCGTCATCGTATTCCTTGTATGACCTTTACGATAAGCAAAGCATTGGCAAATTTCTCCCCAAAGATGATATCCTAATCTACGTTGTTCCTAACGGTATCCGAATGTTCAGAGCGCTTCCGATTACTTATGAAGTCATTGAAAATATCGAAATTGATATTGCGGAGTTCGAATTTTAACTGTGCAATGTTCAAGTATTTTGCTGCAAATAATGAAGCATGTGATTTGCGTATTATTTTCTCAAAATACGGCCTCGTGATTTTACACATTTCGTCATTTATCGTGATTAGCTTCATTTCTTGATTTGCTGATGACGATGCATCGAATGCAGTACAGTATTTCGGTATACTCCTTGCATAACAAATGACGTTAAGTACTGAAAAGTTACTTTGTTTTTAGGTTAAAATAAGTGTTTTGTTTAATCTTTACCAGTTTTGCATTCATGATATAATTTTCACTGTTGGTTGCTGTTTTGAACTACCTTACAGTTTAATCGTAACAATCTAGGAATCGTGGTGCAACCAGGTTGAAAACTGGTTCAATCAATCCTTGAACTTCGCTTCATAATAGATGTAGTGTTTGTTATCTCTGAGGCTCAGTGAGCTGATTTTTCGGAATTGCTCGGTTGATATTTAAGAAAAACTACGGTAAAACATTTTTTAAGTTACTTGCTTTCGCGAGAAAAAATAATTCTTTGAGAAGTATTTTAGTATGAACCATTGAACCTTCATTCTTTCAACGACCAATTAAGGATAAATCAACCTATCGTAAAACATGCAAAAGTTTTGTTCTCGGTGATCAATCACTCAAAAATGCTCTTTTAAAAATTCCACTTCTTGATGAAATGTAGTTTGTTGAACTGCTACACTGTAATTATTTTGTTGCCCTAAATCAGCGGTTCCCAACTGGGGAGAAATTTTGCCATTTCAAGGGAGGAATTTCAAAACTTTGATTTTAAGATAACTAGTGGCATTTGTACTGCGCACTGCAGCTGTTTACTTCAGTAATATTGGCCGGCATGGGATTGCATTTGTTCTTGTCAAAAGTGTATTATGGCGTAGGGATAGCTGTAGTTTAGTATCTAATGCAAATTAGGATTGGAAACCTGCGAACAGTAGTGTAGATTTACGTTCTCAAAAGTGCTCCGTTCGAAGCCCCAGGGCTCCGCGAGAAAAACCTAGGGGCTCCGCTAGCTATTCGTTTACTTATTAAAATACTGACTTAAAGCTAATTTGCTACTTTCCGAGGAAGCAATAAGGGCATTAATAAAATTTGACACTACCTTATTAGTTTGTTCGTCAAGTGTCAAATTCGCAGCGTTTGTCGCCGATCGTAACGGCTTTTTTTGCCCCCCTTTGTTTCTTTATCTTATGCAACGCCTGGTGGCGCCATTTTACAATGTTTCGTTTCCAAAGTGAAACGTGGTCTTTCGATAAACCAACGGATGACAAACTAAAACAAGTTTCGCATTGACTAATTGAGTTGCAATCGAAATAAATGACATTTCGTTAAATTACCGTAGTGATAGTGTATTCTATATTGCTTGCATATTTAAATTTGGGTTGGAATTTTTTTTCAAATCAGCAAAGGAGGAATGCAGCAAGAAAGGTTGGGAACCACTACCTTAAATTACTTTTCCATAAGTCCAGTTGAGTTTATTTTACCATTCGTTAAAAAGTACGCAGGCAGGAAGCAGCGAAAGACCATCTCTAAAAAATAGTTTTCCTATGTTTACTTTTGACTAATATTCAAACAACTACTCAAAATCTATGCATTTTTTTTTGAAAAAAGGGATATTCAAACAGAAACCGAAAAAGCAAAAATTGTTATTCTCATCATAAGTTCGAAGTTCAGTTTTCGTATAAACACGATCTTACGATGATCGTTTCGCAGCAGGTATCATCAAAAGTCCAAATAAATAAATGACTTGTGATCACTCGGGATTGAGAATCCTTAAACAACACCTTTGCTATTAGCTTGCTTCCTCTATCTTCGGCTGACAAACAATTATCATGTAATAGATGCCAACATACATTTTAACGTCATAGGGCTTCAACTTCCTCCCTGCATGGCGGCTTAGGCAATTTTTTTCTACCCCAGACGATAGCCGCCGGATAATAATGAACGTTTTTAAAAATTTTGTTCGTAGTATTAAGCAACGTGTCATTAAATAATGTGCAATCAGTTCATATTCGTGCGAATAAATAAATGCGTTGACCTTATCTGCTGCTTGTACGAGAAAAGCTGGATTCTATCTTCGACTTTTTGGGGAATGGCTTTGCGCTGGTGAGCAGTAATTGAAAGACAGGGTGACTGCCTTGTGGAGTTGTAATTACGGTTAAATTTGGATCTTAATCTTTTTAATTTTTGTGGTTGTTTTGACCACAAGAACTCAACTTTAGTCTGCAGTTTAGTGAAATTTAAGGTCAATAGCCGAAACAGTAAGCTAGTAAATAAAAATCTATTAGTTGCAAAAGTAGCCAAGATACACGCTCATATTTCAGAACTTTTGAACGCATTTGCGCGCTATGGATAAATAAAAGGAAAACTGCCATAACTCACATCACTACAAATGTAAAATAAGGGTTAGAATAATTAATTAGAAACTGGCATCGAAAGCGACAACGTAACAACATTTGCAAACTAAAACATACAAAAGGTTGAATAAATAAAAAAAAAAAAAATGCACAACGCTAACAACCCTGAAATAAATCTCCAAAGGAAACAGCAAGTGTTTGGTTATATTTGCCACGTACGGTTAATCAAGCCCTGGGGGAAAGGTCGAAATTCTCCCTTGTACAAACCGACCATGCAAGAACTGGTACAGTCGTGACTTCTGTTGGATTAGCTAATAGAATTTATATCGTTTAAAGCGGACACGTACAAATCTCTGAAATACAGTGAGAATAGCTTTTCAAAAAAAATGCTACCATCAACATCTATTTCTCGACGTTGTGGCGGATAAGAGCAAAAGAGGCAGCCGACCAACGAACGATAAACTGCCAAAACTGTAACGACATAAAAACTACAGTAATTAAGCGTTGGGCTCGACTTCAAACATTGTCAATACCATCTGTTACTAAAATGCACAAACTCGACTTGGCTGAAAAATTTTAGTCTAGAGTTCTTAACTCGAAATCAAAGAAACAAGGTTGCAGCGACTCATTGGGCTTAATGCTATTCCAACTTTCAGAGTGGCCCAAATTCGAGAAAGAGGTAATTTTCTAGCACTGCATTTTAGAAGTTAAGTGTAATTTTAAGCTGAAATTCAATCATTTTTGGTTTGATTAGTTTTAAGTTCCACAAATTTCATGAAAAACTACCGATTATGGTAGAATATTTACAATAGCAAAAAAGTAGTGCAAAAGCCTCAAAGCCTTTCCACTAAAATTAAAGTGGTTTTAATTTTAAAAAGATATGAAGCCTTAAGCCCATTACTTGTTGAAGTGACGGAGTCTAAAGGCCGTGCGTGCATTACACGACAGCGAGGTTAAGCCCCACATATGTTAGTTTTTACGATGAACCATTGACGCTGATATGATTTTAATGAACAAACGTGACACTTAACTCCACACATCGTGTAAATCCGACATAACAAGTAATTAAACAATCAACAAAACAATGGTTTTGAAGGAAGAGAGTCCGCATCAAGGTGGTAAGAATATCAAGGTCAATCGCATTAGAATAGCGCTGGTTGCCAAGACTTCGTTGGGTGAAACGGTGACAACGGAACTCCGAACTCGGAAAAAATATCAATTTGCTAAACTTACAAATCTGTTGCTTTTTAAAAACTTTACCACGAAGTGTTTTTACCGTTAAATGAAAAGTTGAAAACGAAGGCTAGAAATAGAAGAGTTTTTTTGCCTAAACTAAAAATATTTAAAACTCAAAAAAGTCATAACGCAGCTCGAACATAGCTCGCATAAGCGCTGATCGAGTTCGCAGTCCCGCATGAAATCTCCGATTTATTGGATTCATGATACAAACTCATGTAAAAAAAACTCCGAACTAAAAAAAAACTTTTAAAGTATTGTGATCTATCACATCAAAACCATAATCTAACATCAAAAATGACAGAAAAATGAGAAAACTATTACGGTATTGCACTTTCTATCACGCTTTGCCTTGGGGTAAAACGAATGTGAAAGAATCAGCAACAGCACCCCATGAAGCTCTGTTCAGCTGGAACACAGTTATCCAAGCTATTAAAGCTGCTGTCCAAATAAAAGATCCAATCGCTGACCGAATCACATAGGTTCGTATCGCGGCTTGCTGTTCGAAGGGTGGCTTCAGAAACGCCCATCTATAAAACCAAACGGCATTGACGAACCAGAGAAAAGGAAGCGCAAGAAAACCACCTGAAAATACAAACCACCTTAAATTAGTTCAGACAGACACCGCTGTTTGACGTTACCCTGTACCACAGGTGGAGTCGGTCGAAGTTGGACTTCAGTGATAATATACCTTTGAAAGTAAAAATTGGACGTCTAAAATAATTATCCACGTTTGAACAACTGATCAGGACTTTAGGGTTTAAAAAGTTTAATTTGAGAAAATCGTATTCGATTCATAAAACGCCATTTAAGCTCTATTTTCTATAACATTTACTTTTTGCTGGTAAGATGCCCCCATAACCAAAATTAACAAGAACAATATTCTACATAAAATGAAACTAACCATTGCGTGATATCTTATTAACTGCTTTGGTAATAATTTATTTTAGAGGCACATACATGTATTTTTCCAGTTGGGGGCACAATTATTTTGGAAAAATTTGGTCACCTTTTGGTTAGCCAAAAAGTTTAAGGGAACACTGACTTGCATCGGTACTAAATAAACCAGGATGACCAAATTTTATTGTTTGGTCATTTAGCTATTAGCTGATTCTTTGCAAAGAATACTCGATAACCACAGTGAAAAAAAAAAATTGATGTTTGATAGAAGCATGAAAAATTATCTACTGCCTTGAGAAATGAGAAAGCAATAGTGGTGTTCATTTTAAATTAATCCGCATAAGCTCATCCAACAAGTTATTTATTTGATTTGTGACTTCTTTGCAGTTCAACTTGCTGCTGGTTTAAAGCCACCAAGTAGAGGTATTTGCCTAAAAAAGTCTAATATGTATTACGCAGAGGTGTGCAAACCACAACTAAAAGCGCAAAGCACAACTTCCGCAACCTCCGCAATTGCGGAAGTTGCGTTGAGGACTAAAGTCTTTAAAATTTGTTGCGCTTTAATTGCGCTGCGGACTAAAGCAAGGGTTCTTAACCTTTTTTTGTCTCGTTTGCCCCTTGCCAAATGAAAACACTATAATTTACCCAAATTTTCTTACGTGGGCCCGGGGTCAGCTCAAATATGACGGATATCCGGTTTTGTGAAGTCCAAAATTTTTTGAAGTGTTGTGAAGTTTTTCCACCAAAAAACAGGTGATCTCCAAAAAAAAAAAGGTCTTTACCGAAATTAAGGTTTTTTCCGGCCAAAAATAAGTGATCTCCAAAAAATAAATAAAGGTCCTTACCGAAATTTCAAGGGGTTTTGCGGCCAAAGAAGGTGATCTCTTTTTGGGCAACGGCAATCCAGTGCAACACTATCACTTTTTCAATACTGATAATTGAAGTTCGCTTTAGTTTATAATTCAGTAAATTTACCCCCTGGATAGGCAAAATTTACCCCAGGGGTAAATTTTACCCCCAGGGGTAAATTTACCCCCGGTTAAGAACCCCTGGACTAAAGTCTTTAAAATTTGTTGCGCTTTAGTTATAAGCGCAATTTTATACATTGAACTTAATTTTGCTCCATTTAAATCGTAATTTTGATAAATATCGATTTCTTTAGCAAATTATTTACTCTTTTTCTGTCTAAAATCGCAAAAAATGCGGTATTTGCCATGTGTTGCAAAAATGTTACGCTGCGCTTTGACTTGGTTCGAAAATGCCGTTCCGCGATTGCGGAATTGCGTTGCGCTTCAACTAAATCAAAAAGTTCATTGCGGAAGTTGCGCTGCGCTTTTACTGGTTGAAAAGATCGTTGCGCTGTGCTTTGTTTCTTGTTGCAATATAATATTGTTTGTGTCCACCTCTGGTATTACGTAATACAAAGAAGCAGCAACTTGACCAGTGCACAAGCTAAACCTGCATCAGCTCATCATGTAATCTGAAATGGAGTGAAAATATGCTTCAGCCCTCTTGGCATGCTGATGGTTGTCCAAAGCCATGTGGCCCTGGAGAGGTTGTTGTGACGGAAGCTTTGATACAGCACAAGCTGCTAAAGATATATATTTAATACCAGCTCAGAACGCAATCATGAAAACATTAGCCTTCCTGCTGAGGTGATTTTCGGCAGCAAATCAGCTGTTTATTGAATCAGAACAAGCAATTTTTGACATTATGACAATTGATGACAAACTTTATCTTACGATATTGACAAATTCAAGATGTCAAATCGTTGAATTAAAAAAAAAAAGACTGTTGAACATAAAATAATGACAATTTTCCAGTACAAATAATGATAAATTTCAAGTAATTATAATGACGAAAAATGAGATACTGTAATTTCAAAAAAAAAACAAGAGATGACAAAAGCGCCACAAGAGCAATCTGGCTTCTGTATTTGTCATTGTAAATAAAATAGCATTCGCAATACAGTCAGCAAAAGTAAAAATATTGCAATGTGTGAAGTAGCAAACAGTGCCGGATTTATGTGGTGAAGTGCCCAGGGGCCTAAAGTTGGTTGGGAGCCTTGTTTCTACATAATGTTGTAAGCAAATTCAGCATATTCCAAAAAATGCTAAAAAATTAATCATCAGCACAAACAGCAGAAGACAGTTGCGTAACCAGGATTTTAGAATTGAAGCTTTACTGATACGCCATGGCGAATTTCACAGATAGGGGGTCTGGGGGCTGAGACCCCAGTCGCTGGAGGCCCACTTGGCAATTTTTGTAAACTTTTGGCAAAAAAAAATCAAAATAGCAATTTTACTGATATTTGAAAGGTATTTGACAAAATTAAATTACTTAACCCCTTCAACCCCCACATTTCTTCAGGCCAAGTTCAAAACATAATTGAAAGCATGCATATTTGGGTTAAACTTTTTTAAGTGACTTGGTTAAGCGAAAGAGGTTGCTGAACTATATGAATTCTTACGTTATTTAACATCGATTAATCCAAAATCATTTTGAGCAGCACGGAAAATGCCTCTACGTTTGAACACTTTATTTACATTTTCGAGCTATGGTAATTACTGACATATTTCTGCCCTGTGCTGCAAAAAGACATGATTGATTAAAAGAAAATCAAGTTTTTGTACGTAATTGCAATACATATAAATGTGATCTAACAGTTAGTTTATTCAATTAGGTATTACCAGTCCCTGATAAGTACGTTAAAATTCAATTTTTTGATTGCAATCACTTTTAATTGGTATGTTAACAATGATTTACGTTGCCATGTTGCTGGAAATGCTTTTTCATTCACGAGTCTAGAACATAACTGCATAGACCAGCTGAAAATCATTAAGACCTAATGGCAATTAATCAAAACAAACAAAAATATCAGTTGATTATCTAGAAAATAATGAAATAATGGCATCGTTCCAAAACATATAATGGAAAATAATAAATTGAACAAAAAAATGACACACTTAATCGCCTTCAAAATCGTTTAACAAAAACGACTTTTAATGTTCTTTAATACTGGGCTGGTACAAAATTTAAGACACTTTAATGTATTTGAGCACCAACTTAGGTTATCAAATAAACAAAAATAAAAGGCATACAGAAAAGGATCCAATGCTAAAGTGCAAGGAGAAACTTACCGTAATAATACTTTCTGCACAGCTCAAGCTTTTCAGCATTTCCCACTTTTTCCAAATTCATTTTTTCTTTGAATGCTTGAATCAAATGGATTTAAAAAAGGGAAATCAAACTATAAAGCAGCAATAGTTGCTGCTTTTGCAAAATCTAACACTTCACAATTATGATAGGCCTACTTATTTTTACAGCAGCTGAATGTAGACAAATAAGAGACTACTTCACCAGAAATTTAATTAATTTTTTTATTGATTCTGACCCAAACTCTAATCCTTACTCTAAAACTAATCCTAAATCTAACCCAAACTTACATCTTGGACTTAAATAAAACAAATGAAAATGTGTGGACAAATATTTCTAATTTTTGTTTTCTATACTCTCTTTTACCTGAAAACTTGT
>CAWYPQ010000154.1:0-91595 GCA_963965965.1 Trididemnum nubilum
GATAAACTAATTAAAAACCTTAATTAAAATAAGAAATCCTAAATTATTAACGATAGCTCGTCTTTATCGGAATTAAGAATTTAAATACCTACCGTATGTAGCTTTCACTTGTGATTTCTTTAGCTTGACTGTGCTTTGTACAATGCAACTCTGAATTGACCAGTGGACTTTGGGCACTGACAATACGTAAGATCGTAGCAGTGTGCTAAACTGCTAATGATAAGCACCAAGATAGCAGTTACTTCACCTAAAACTGAGCAATTTTGCTATGCAACTACAGGTCTTCACCAATGCCTTCAAGGCCACCGTGCTTTCTAGCTAATATCCGAAAGAGCATGAATCCTTGCAACAAAACAAGCGACTTATCTTCACAATTGTGACTTAATTATGATGCGTTACTTTTTTGCTATCAAATGAATATAATCATGAATAAAAATCTTGTGTTGTGCTGGGATTAACTAGGTTATCAGTGTTGGCAGCATGCAAACAGTATATAAGCACATATCAACCCACATCAATGCTCAGACAATTTACAACGGAAACTATTCACAGTAACATATCTAATATTTTAGGCTCCTTTCAAAATAAAAATACTATTAGAAGTTTGCACCTTTTTGCAGGTTGCTATTATTCCGCTTATTACGTAACAAATGATTTTCGTAGTTTTCGGACTTTAAGACGCAGTATTAATGAATGACCTTTATTATTACGGTACCTTAAATAAAGCGCACCGGAATATATGGCGCACTAAATACGATGCAACTTGAAAATCTCAAAAACTGTAAAAACTTTGACGCTGAATTAAATCATGAAGAGAAAGGGAGTAGAACCTGAATCATACAAAAGACGCACCTTCAGTTTCTTTGAAATTTTGATTATTTCAAGTGCGCCTTATGGTTCAAAAAATAGGTGTATTATGCAGAAATTTATTTCTTGGTTTAAAATTTACCTGTAATAATATTGTCCTTGATAAATTGACATTACTACGTATGGTATTTCAGAGGTCAAAAGTTTACCTGGCTAAGTTCACAGTTACTGGTAGGCTACCGGTAATTGAGATACCGGAAATAGGTGAATTGAAGTAGACATACCGTAGACTTTGTGAATTCATATTACTCTGGTACTACTCGAACACAATAATGTACTGAATCAGTAAGCGTACTGGTATTAGATTCAAAATCATTTTCAAATGCGAACTGACCAGCAACTCTTTATTTGAATGCAATATACTGGTAGCCTACCGGTGGTACTTAGGCTAGGGGTACTTAGAGAATGCAATAGCATATCTGATTTTGCATTGTACAACGTCAAACGCGAGTTATCGATGAACGGTACCGGTATATCATCCTGAACTAGACATAAACTCTTTGCATGTTTGGTAACCGGTCTGATGATATTCAAAGTAGCTGATGCGCTCAACTCACACTGTGATTCGCTATTAACCAGAAACATACTGGTCCGTCGCGAATGCTGGCGAACGTATGTTGAGTTGTCGACCGGGTTTTTGGCGTCGAAGCAGCAGACCTACTAAACTTCTACAACGATAGTCTAGATTCACTCGAAAATTTATAAGGAAATCCTTTCGCTATTGATAATCCAAACACAATGTTAACCTTCACTAATTGTCGTCACCACACCCATATAGGCTAAACTTGAAAATCCACCAAGATGTACACAAATTATTGTTTCACTACGTTAGAGCAACAGAGTTATCCTCGACTGATGTTCAGCAACAGTTCAAGTATTACTGGGCATTTTCGAGCCTTCACTTTCAAGCATTTCCGAGCAAAGAACAACTTATTTGTTCCTGGGTCTACTTGACGCTAGTCTCTCGTCAACTGCCTATCGGCTATTGCTAAACACATACTGCGTCAAGTGTAGTTGTTGTGTCACAGTAAGGCATTGAAATAATAACAATTAATTAAAGAACTTGTACACAGCCAAAGGGTGCGTCCGGAACACATACATTGCAATTGAGTTAACAGCCAAACTTTGTAGTTAGAAGAACCGGTACCAGAATTCGGCAGTAATGTACGCGTCGCTAACATACTAGTTCAATCTAGCATTATATTTATATCAAAGTCCTCTTCACTCTTCAGTTCTTGTTTGAATGTTTCCTTGAGTTCTGACTATATTGTTGTCTTAATTTGCACCTTTACAAAGACTTATCAGCTTGATGATTACATGCAATACCAAATGTATTTGATTACATAGCTATAGCCTACACATATGCCTCACAAATCTGAAAAATAAAACAAGCTAGGCTGCTCCAGTCAAATGGAGAAGCCTAGTTTTCCAAGTTTCTGTTGCCTAATGTATTTAGCCTATGGAGATGCTTTAGAAACAGCCTAATACCATACACTCACTTCAAAGAAATTGTTAGTTTCGAATCTAAGTGGTAGGTACAAGCTTTAAAAATTGCAAAATAACAAAATTACTGAAAACTTTTTCCGTATGCGCTCAATTTAGAACTTTTTTTGCATCTCTCAGGCTATTTTACATTGTCTCCAATTGTTTTTCAAGCAAACTTTCCCCTCCTCACAAGATGGCGTAAGTGACAAGTTTAAACGCAATTTCACGCATTACGCTGTCAGACTATTGAATTTAGGGTCAAATGCACCAACGCTAGTTAACCAAGAGTTAACTTAACCGACAGGTTAACCATCGGTTAAGAAAAATTTCTTATGCGCCAACGTTAACCGGATGGTTAACTCCGCAACTTTAACCAAAAATTTAACCGCCGCAGTAAGGTGGGTTAACCACTGGTTAAGTGCTAGCAGAGTCAGAGGTTTATGGCAGTAATTGGGATAATGGATGCTTGAGAGAGCAATCTAATGGATGTATGAACACCGCAAAGTAGCAGCTATAGGCCTAGGAGCATATAGCATATCTTCCAGGGCTTGGTTTCTGCTGTAGTCGTAGCCATAGCCTAGTATAATTGGATTTGAAACAAGAAAAAAGTTGCAAATTTTTTTATTGTTTTAAATTGAGTTAGAATGACCAGTCAACATTGAGTTAGAAAGCTGAAAGTGGCTGGCCTAATGTTTCTCTCCCTGGCCAGCGGCTTATTATACAGTAGGTAGCCTATCTACACCTGTGAAGTACCTAAGTTACCAGTGAGGTGGAACAGTTTTTCCTTCAATATTCTAGCAAGTGGCTAGTGTTATGTTACCGTAGAGTGTTATGTTACCTGCAGAGAGTGAGTGCTTATTTGCTCATTTACTGGTACTTTTTTTAGTTTTCGTTAGGGTTTGGGTTAGGATTAACATTAGTTTAGGGCTAGAGTTTGGGTTAGGTTTAGATTTGGGGTTAGACCTAGGGTAGGACCTAGCGATTTTCTTATTCTTAGGTAGGCTAGCGTAACCGCAGCCTCTGCCTAAAATTTATCAAATTTAAGTTTTCAATTGATTTTTTTCCAAAAATTGGATACGTTGCCCCAAAATTTTATATTTTTTCTTATTTTCCACTTTGGAGGAAATAGTGGGCTGTATTAATACCAGATACCGGTACGTACTGATACTGGTATTGGCCTACCGGTACGGTAATTGGTACGGTACGTATATTAGATACCTGATAGTATAGAACCAGTGCGTAGAATCCAGCCTTATCTGTCAATATATGTAGCCTACCAGCTGACCAGTGTATGATAACCTTTTCATGTTTACTGACAGAAAAGACTGGGTCCTGTTTGCTGTTTCAACCTGCAATAACAGAGATCTCTACAGCCAAGTGATATGTCATAGCAAATTAGTTAAAATAACCTACTACTGTATTGTCTTTTCTTCTAAGGCACCTACAGTTGGTTTCTCGCAATGTGAAAATGCTAGAGTTGGTGTTAAGTTGAACTTTACTTTACAGTTGCTTAAAAGCAGAAAACTCACCCAGTAATTTTTGATTGCAATAACCTATTGTTAGGTGCTCAAATTGTATTTTGGCTAGGTGGATGCTATTTATCAACTTGTACAATTAATGCTGTTGTATACCAGTACCATTCACTTTAAATTTTGTTTCAGACTATACAGTATATCTAGTGAGTAGGATATAAAGTTTTCTGAGTTAAGTTTATTTTATACTTTTTCACTATAATTACCACTGCCAGTCTTTACAATTAATAATATGTCTAACTCATTGCTTGTAAATGATTCAAGCTCTAAAAAAAGGTCACCTAATTACAGTTCAAATCTCGGGCCGGTCAAATCGGACACTGTGATTCCAACAGCTTGCCACCAACCCAACACTTCTTCGAAAGAAGCTGTGTTGCCCGCAGACGTAATGACGTGGAGATAGGCCCCGCAAACTCGTTCCACTCTTTGGCGTAATACAGCGAGTAGGCCTATAAAAAATATTAGATTTGATGTTGTAGGCCTACTAGTAGACTCATGCTTCTTCCTTCAGTGATTTCTGCTAAAAATTTGCTTCTAGCTCTCTCAAGCCCATTGCTCTCTCATTAGAACCTTAACAGCATGCAAAATGTTTCAGCCAAAATCTGAGAGGGAATACTGCTAAGTCGAATCCTTTTTATTTTCACTGATTTTTATGTTAACGGTTGGTTCTGTTTAGCACCTGTCAGTACTAGGCCTAAAGTGCAAATCAGACCTTCAATCTTTTCTTGAGAAGAAACGCTGCAAAGAGTTCGCTAATCTTCCCCAAACGATGTTTCGATCTAAAAAATTGTATTCTAAATAGCCAATCATTGCAATTTTTGCTTCATTCCACTCTTTTTCAATCAAAGAATTAGTTTGAACTTGCCGGAAAATGATGTTTTTGCGGAGTCACAATAGTTGACCAGTGGTTAACCGCAGTTTGCTTGGTTAACTTTTGGTTACCTAACCGGACACGAAATTCTGTTGGTGCATATGGATTTGTGGTTAAGTTAACTCGCGGTTACCTAACCCGTGGTTAACGCTAACCGGCGGTTAAGTTAACCAAAGTTGGTGCATCCGACCCTTAGTGACTATGATGGCACATTGCTATGTCTCAGGCATGCTTGAAAAATGACGTGGTAATATCCTTTCAATAGATTCCAATCTTTCTGTAACAGCACAGGATAGAGTCCGCCTGGCCCTGGAGCTTTGAATTGTTGAAAGTCGTTAATAGCTGCTTCCACGTGCTCGAATGAACATATATTTTGCAATCATTTCAGTGTCTTTAGGTCTCCTGATTAGATTTTCCACTTAATCGTACCCGGTTCCATGATTTTCGGTATGCTGGCTACCCGGTGATAAAATATCGAACTGATAGCTTAAATTTTTTAATGGAGACTTCGTGAATTCTCCGTTGTGTTTAATTACGCTGCTAACATGCACCGTTTTATTCCTTCGAATAATCTTAACCAGCCGAGCCGTTAGTGTTTGACTATTAACGCTCTATATAAAAATCTATGCCATGAATCGCGCTTTGCTATACTGACAGCTTTTTTGAAATATGCTTGGCCGAGCTTTTGAGCCTCCCAATCTTTTTCTCGTTTTGTTTTAATGGCTTTTCTCCAAGCTCGGCGAGCCTCTTTTTGAAGGCTTGATAGCTCAGAATTCCATCAAATGCTATTTTTCTTACGAAACGAGTTTCGCATAGGGCAAGCAGCTTCTTATGATTTAGTTATTACTGAATGAACCTTGTTTGCCAGCCCATCAATGCTTTCTTTTACGGAAGGTATTGGTACTGGTGGTAAAATTTGTTCATTTAAATTTTGTTCAAGTTCGTCTACATTCTTGTTCCAGCACGTGCGACGAACATTTCAAAACATTTTAGCCTGGTTTTGGATTCTGCTTTTAACCTGGAACCTAATATACGTGTGATCCTAACATAATAATATAATGTACATCTGATTCGAGAATAAAAGCACGTTGCTAACAAGCCAGCCAACTATTCGGTCCCACGCACACCGGTTCACTAAGGTTAAGTCTAGAACCTCTTCACGCATTTTAGTTCTAAATGGTGATTTATTACCTAAATTACAGAAATTTAGGTCTGCACTAACACAATACGCTAGCAAATCGTCTCCTCGAGGGTTTATATAGGAGGATCCCCATATAGTGTGATGAGCATTTGCATTGGTTCCTATACAATAGTAGGGATTATTCATTTTTGAAATTATGTAGGAAAACGCCAGAAATCTAGTGGAAAATTTGCGAAGACCTTTTTTGTTTTGCTCTGGATATCGCCCAAAAAATTTTCTTGCAGACTTTTTTTTTTTGAGAACACTTGCACCTGTGTTCTTGGTTCTTGGCCTTAGCCTCGAGCATTCCTGTCCTTGGCCTCGAGAGGGTCTGTCCTCGGAAGGGCTGTCCTTGGCCGTGGCCTTAGCCTCGGATTTTTTTGTGTCCTTGGCCTTGGCCTCGAGCCTTGTGTCCTCGACTCCACCTCTGGCAATTAATTTTCAAAAAGCACTAGTCAAGCGTGACCAAAATATTTTACGGAATAGAAAAGAAGACTCTCAAGTGAGCATAAATTATTGTTATTAAAAACCGAAGTTGACGATAACAATGACAATAAGTTTATGAAAAATTTACCCAAAATGCAAAACTAAAAGAAAGTTTAACGAATATACGAGTGAAATAGACCGAGCAGGCGTTGGTAAACAGGCAGGTAGACCAAAAAAGTTCATTAGTTGCGGAAAAGAATAGTGGTCATTCACAGCTCAGTCAGTACATAGACTCTTCATTAGTTTACGAAGAGTCTATAGTCAAACGGCCGAGTGGATATCGCCTACCTTGGGGTTAAAGTCACTGGTTCGATACCGAGTCGGGCCAAAACTAAACACAACAAAAAATGATAATTCACAGATGCTCTTCTTCAAGCTCAAAATTGAGGGGAGTGTGTGGTGAACAAACCCAAGTCGGCAAATTTACTTGTTGTGCCGCAGAGAAATGCCCTTGAAGGGATTCCCCCGCCTTTAAGTGGTAGACCATGCGTAGACAGATAGCAGGTGGTAGCTTAACTCGAAAACCGCTAGATACTTTCGCTCTCTCTTGGCTGAGGTGACTCAGCGAATAGTGCATATAAACTTAAGTTTCATAATATGAGAATGTCATAAAGAAAGATATCAATGGAAGATACAAGCAGTACACAAAACCAATTTTCTGCGTTAAAACAAGGAGTTTGTGGAGAAAATAAAAGTTACAATGACCAAAGACTGAAGTTTACTAATTATCTTATCTGTTTGGTTTGTTAGTTGTTTTACTCCAATACTCCTTCAAAGACCAATTGCGCTAGCTGACGCATAGAGCGTAATCGCGTTGGCGGTGTGAAAGGTTTGGTTGGGCTTGAATTTTTGTCACAATAAACACAAAAAAAATTCACCAAACTTTTCTCACAAAATGCTAGCCGTATCACAGGGCGTGCCGATTATGGATAGATCTTTTTGTTTCTACAAAAGCACAAACTTTCTTGTTTATTGCTAAAAAAACTTTTGTTGCATTACGGATCCCAAGAGAAAAGGAAAAGAACTATGTGTCACGTGCGATGAAAATTGGTTATTTCTAACAGCAAAAGGTCTCAAAAAAGGGCATTGTTTAAAAACACGCGAAGTAGAAACTGAAATAACGTGGTCGTAAGAGCGGAGTGGAAAAAAAGCGGTAAAGCGTTGATAAAAAGCGACAACGGGAAAATTTGGGGCGCCACACTGCCCCCTTTTCCCACCCAAGACGACTCAAAATGAAGCAAAGGAAAAGATTTTTGGTCATCTGAATGGAAAAATAAGAGGGAAAGGGTGGAAGTAGCAGAAGCACGAAGATGAGACTCCACTCTTGCGTTATTAATTGTGCTAGCATTCGAGCATCATAAAAAGCTTATTTAGGAATTATTTTGTCATAATTTTACTCTGATTGAGTTTTAAGCGACGCGGTTTTGAATTTTGTGATCTTTAATTTTTTTTTGTAAAAGTTTTGATAAGTTTGTTAAGGTTATTGTGTTTTCAAATTTCAACAAATTCATTTTTATTATTGCCAAAAAGTATTTTTAAAAAAGTGGTTCATTTTATTTCGAACGTATGTTAGTTTAAAACTTAGAAAATTTAAAGATATCCCGCCAATATAAAAATAAATTTTGATAATACACACGAGTTACTGAGATGACTTGGAGCAGCACCAATATCCACCAATGTACGTAAAAAAAAATTTAGATAAATCAAAGATAGTTTGTCTAATATAGATTTATAAAATCTAGACTGCATATAGACAAACGGAAATGCATCTTAGAAGATTCTTAAATAGTTTGCCTTATACCAGCAACCGGAGATAATCCCAAGATAATCCGAGATAGCCTTTTAAGATCCTAGACAAATCCGAGATAAATTCTATAGTATCTGGGTACTGCATTTTTGCTTTGCATGAGCTACTCATTTTACAATAATAACAGTTAACAAATTTACAGCAAGTGATCTTGATATTAAACATCTTGCCTCATCTCTTTCAAGTCATCAATTTATTGTATGTTTCCTTGGTCATTTTGTGGTATTTCATTGTGTTTAGACTGTATTAACCCTATTTATACTGGGCTATTTTTACACCCTATTTGTACCGGGGGGGGCAAATTTGCCCCCCTAACTAAAAACCGATTGGTAAGTGATAGAAGCAAGATTTTTTGCATGTTGGAGCTATTTTTTGTTAAATTCTTAAAAATAATTATTTTGAGGTTGTGACGTCACGCAAACAATGATGACGTCATCAAAACCAGTAAATCCTTATAGCAGCATGCAAATTGGTCTAAATGTTGCGAAATTTTATTTTCAGCTCGGACTTTTGTTATTTTAAAGAGATCTCTGATAAAGTCACCGCAGATGATGACGTCACATGCATGATGACGTCATCATGCATGATGATGTCATCTTTAATATATTTTGTTCATTATTATTTGTAATTTTTTGTAACTGAAATGTTGTGTCACGAATAATAATTTTGAATGCCTGATATATGATTATTTGCTGTATTTTAATGCGTACGAGACTGATTTACTGCTTTTGCCGCTTTTTTTTCATTTAGAATATTCGAGGTATTCTGGATAATTCCTTTCTGATATTTCTACTGTCTTCTATTAGTGACCGGAATAATTAGTTGTTAACTTGTCTTAATTGCTATATTTAGACTTGAAGTTTGTGACGTCATAATCATGTTGAAATCTTATCGTAAGCTCGTGTATTTTTTCTATTGTGACATATCATGGATTGTTCTGGGATATTCGATAGCTTTTGCTGTAGTATAAATTGGCGTTTCGTTTTTCATTTTATTATTCTAATATTCTGAAAGTGGATGATTTTTAGGTATTAGTTTCATAGGCAGTTAAGCCGAGTTTGTGTATCTGGGGTTGGCTCGTATAGCTGTTTAGTAAAAAAAGTGTTAGTGGAGCGATTTTGCTCAGTTAGTTGGTTTGTGTTTTAATCTTAAATAGAAGTTTTAATTTAAGATTGTGTGCTGCTTTCTGAGATTCAAGAAGCTAAAGGAATTATGAACTGCCATTTTCGATTCGTCAATTAACATCTCAGTCGCTCTCTAGTTTTAGTCAACGTGGGCACTTCTAGAGATTAAAGGTTGTACTCTAGCCAAGTATCAACGATCACGACATGTTGTATAATTCACAAAATTTTAGAATATTGCGGTATTATTTTTATTATATCATTCAACAGTTGATGAAAATGAATATTTTTTTTCTGCAAACGCAGTTTATTTCGAGAAACAGCAGAAAAGCAATATTTTTGAATTATGACGTCATCAATGACGCAATGATGATGTAACGCATGTATCAGTAAATAAAATAGTTTATTCTAGCTAAAGATTAGCATCAATGATGAATACGCGGTAAATAAATAGAATACGTTCACTGATAAGCATGCATTGTGCTCAAAATTGAGTAAATTTCCTTGGGTGCCTCTATAACAAAGACAAAAATGACGTCACTTCCGGTCGTCTCGTTGACCCCAAACTTTCTGAAAATGTGTGTTATTAAATTTTGTTCAAAGTCAGGGTGCATTAAAGCAAATTTTTTTTTAGTTTAGAAGTTATATTAAAATAACTAAGACGGGGGGCAAATTTGCCGCACCCCCCCCCTCGGTACGAATAGGGTTAAGTTTTAACCCCCTGAAGGGCTATTGGTGCATGATAAATTTTGGCGTTCAGTAACTTGTAGTTGATAGTTTAACATATTTTATATGTTTGGATTCTCACATCAACATTTGAGATACGATGGCAAAGTATGCTCAACAAATAAATCATGAAATTCTGCAAGAAAAATTGTGTTTTTTGCTGAAGCTGATTAAAAAAAAGAAACGGAGTTCTTAAGCCCATATCAAAGACGTTTTGGGACAGAAGTTTAACCAAGCTGCGAACTCAAACTTGATCTCAAACTTTAAAAAATCGGTCTTTTCACTGAACTCGAAAAAATAATTTTTTGAACTTCAACAGGAATAAAACTGTTGGAGTTCATTAAAACAATTTACAAGTGTAAAAAATTGTCGGAAAGAATTATTTTTTGATTGATGAGTTAGCATTTTTGTCAGCCTGATGCTCAAACTTGAAATTGGGCTTGCTAAAATAGGCTGAACTTAAACTGGAACTCGAAAAAATTAAATCAAATTAGAGAACCCAAACTTGTGAGACTTGAACTCGAATAAAAAGTGATCGAGTTCGCAGTCTTGATTTAATATTTTACCCGGTCTGTTTTCATCACAAGCCAATTTTTCTACATCAGCTATTCCTATTTCTTCTTTTTATTGATTCTATTGTATTTCTCGTCAAAAAAGAACAAAAGCGCATCAGAATATTGCGCATAAAAATAGAAGTTCTAAAATTCAATAATTTCTGAAAGCAGCAATACTGACAGAATAACTTCTTCGGGCAATTTAGCCTATTAATTTTTTATTTGCTTTTCAAAGTGGTATCAGTGTACTAAAGGTTTGTTTCCAACCCGAGTCAAGCAAAAGAAAACCTTCATTGGTATAAATTGAAGCACGTTTTGGCAAAAGTTGATAAGTCGCATTTTGTCGTTTTGAGAAAATCACGTTTAAAGTTCTAAACTTTTATTTCTCTTTGTTGCCAAGTGCAACATAATAAGCTATGTAACTATTACCTAGAAATAATCGAAAACAAACACAAATTATTTTTCAGGCTAATCATTTCTCGTAAATTACTTGAAAAATACAAAAAACTCGTTTTTTGAAAAATGTCACTAATCAGATGTTGCCAATACTCTTACATGCTTCAATTAGTACCGTATTTTGTATTTAACATCTACAGGCATTAGCGTTTTGATGAATTGGTTGATCCATATTCATCCTCCGCTTACGAGGAAGCTATTTTATTAGGTACGGTAACGATTTCGGAGCATCGTAGTAGAAGGCAGGTTGTTGTTTAACTAAAATACGCAATTTTTTTTACAATGGTTTTCTGGAAAAAGAACATGTTAAGTTAGACAAAAGCAAATTATGATTACAATCAATGCGCAGTAAAATGGAGATCAATATCTCTCAAATTAAACTCACAGTTTTAGCAAACTAAGAATCAAAAAATCAAACGTAAGAAATACTTTTGTGGGTACATAAAAAAATGCAAGGGTTGATAATAATTGATTTGTTGCATATTACTAATCATATCACACAAATCAAGTACAGGGTGCCCAAAAAAGTACATCATATTTTAAATTTTCTTTTGCACAAAAACTTTTCGATGAAGAGCGGTAAAAATTTGATCATAAATCAGCATCTTGATGGAGTTAAGTTTAAAATTATATTTATCACAAACAAGAATTCATTCAACACCAGTTTATTCACGCTTAATCTATTTTACACAAACTACTGTTGTGTAAATAATTAGGTTTGAGATTTTTTTTTCTGGAAGGGACAAAAAGGAGCAAAAATGCCTCATCGGAACGAGATTTGTAAGAAGTTTAATAAGGTTTAGAAGTTTTTCAATCACGCCCGTTTTGCAAGGTATTGTTTTACTCATTTTTGCTGGATGGCAAATCGATCAGTTTATTTTGAAAAACTGCGAGCAGTGGCTATATCATAGGTTGGAGTTAATCTCGAAGTTTGCGTTCTGCGGACAAGTCTGCACGAACGAAGGTAACAATAAAAGCAATAAAATATGCAACAAAACAATTTAACGTCTACAATTTTTAAACTGAAAAACAATCAACACAATGCAGCAGGTATATAAGGCCTGTTTGCTCTCAACACCATTTTATGCAGCTGATCTAGTGTTGTCACTGTATTATGCTTATTTCTTTCGAAAACCGTTGCTTAATCCAGTAATTTTAGTTTTCTGAAAAAAAAAAATTAGTATTGATACATCATAGAAAACACTATTACGGCACCTCCAAACCCTCAGAACTTAAATTATGTATGTTCAATTCTTTTTTAAACGAGCAAATTTCGAAAGCCTTTTTCAAAATATTTTAGAACAAAAAGAATTTCTCCAGAATCTGAAAAGAAATCAAGCAAAAAAATCACTGAAGTAGTAATCACTAGACCAGTGATAGGTCATTTTGTAACTATGAGAAATATGAAAAAAAAAATTTATAATAAATTGCAATTTGATTTCTTTCCAGTCCGTTCTATTGGCATTAAAGCACATGACTGCATTATTGATTTGACTGCAATTTTTTTGTTTTCCTAAAGAGGCGTTTACACTGGGTGCAAAGCAACCAAAATTGACGTCATTGGCAGCTTGTTAAAGGTTTTAACTGGTCGCAAGCTTCGCGAGCGGTTAATTAACTTCACTTAAAGATTATTGTTGATGAGTTGTTGGCCTATTTTGAGCAAGTGACGTGAGCGACAGCTTTAGATGGTTGCCAACGTACGTTTTGCGTCCTGCTACGCAAACGCACCTCAAAGCGACAAACAGCGTAATTTTTAGACGTTTTCTGTCTTCATCAAGTATTTATACTGCTGTGCTATACCTTTTGTAGGTTCCTTTTCTATTTTCTAGCTACGGAAACTTGGCAAATAAATATGTGATTGAAATCACTACCACCCTCCTCAAACACACACTAAGTATTGTATCAAACCGAAAAACTGAAAAACATACGCTGTGTATTAAAATCGAAGTTGCTGGTAATGCTCTTGAAAATTTCAAATCCAAGCCTACTATAAGTTTGTTGCGGAACTAATAATCATCAATGTCAAAAAATACTGTTAGATTTGGTCGAAACAATTTTTTGAGCAATTTGAAAATTGATGGGTGACAGAATTTGACAATCAATAATGAACATTTTGGTGACAAGCATACTGTAGATATAAAACATGTTTTAAAAAGGCTGAGAAAAACTGAATCAAAATTATCACCAAGTAGTATAGGTTGTTATGGTGTAATTGGTGCATTTTACACGTAGCAAAAAGTTTCGATAGATTTGCTTCTATTCGAATGAGAGTGTTATACTGTGTAATGCAAATAAAGCAACCTGATTTTATGATATATGTGTTATATCTTGCTATAACACTGCAGACCAACAGAGCACAAAATTTTGTGTCCATCAATCATAATTCAGACACACTGTAACATTACAGCAGACTACCACAATACTGAAACTTCAAGAATTGAAAAACAATAAAACCCAACAGTCTGTTCGTTCGTAATTGGAGCCATCAGGACAGAGTTGTAAACGGGCCGACTAGTTCCGGCCCGAGCCCGCAAATATAAGCCCAAACTCGGTCCAAGCCAGAAAACTAATTTGAAGCCCATATCATGCCCGAAAAAACCCGAAAGTTAAGTTGGGTCTGAAAAATTTAGCAATGTTGCCAAGTTATTTTGATAATATTTTTGTGCTCCTAAGACAAAAAGTACGTCTCACGCTGGAATTAAGCCCGAAATTTTCGTCAACTTTAGGCCTGAACCCGGCCCGAAACCGGCCCGAACTCGACCCGAAAAGCCCGGCCTGACTTACAACTCTGAATCAGGAGTAAAATTGAAACAAATTCACTCATACTCTTAAGAAGTAAACGTTATATCTCTTCTCATTTTTGTCAATTAGTTTTTTGTTTGTTAGTCTATTTAACATTTTCAGCTACTATAAAATTCAGTATTTTAATGGTGCAATGTTTTGTTTGTCTTCATCAAAAATTACAGTGCTTCTTTTTCAATAAATAATTAAGAAAAATTTTTTACACAACAGTAAGACCAGTACTTGACTAATTTATGTCCAACAAAAAAATGTTGTCCAAGATGTTGTGCATCTTGTCGCTAACGTAACTTTTTACGTCATTGCAAATGCAAGCATTATTGCAGACATCTTACCTGCGCTAACGATTTGCTTGAGGAGGTCCATCTAAGCTGGATTTAAGATTTAAAGGGCTCGCTTCTGGGTAGTGGTGCTGGTTTTCTGCAACAAGTAGCAAACCATATTTATACGAAATGCAAAAGTTCTATTGGATTAAGACACCACTTTATGATCCCAATTATGAATGAAACAGACTGTAGCGTTTTAAATTTGTAATTTTTGACGTGTACTGTGTTATAATAATAATTCATTTTGAAGGATTTAAGATATTTTTCAGGCTTACTGCAATGCACGCAAATGCCATGTCCAATTGGTAGTCGGGCATCTTTGTTATGCGTGTATGGCATACTAATGGTTCAACTATCACTGAGTATTCTTTCTATTTATACCCAACGTTGATAGTCGATAGATTAACCTGAAGGCTTACCATCACGAAGATGACAAATGTCAAAGGAAGAAAAAACAAATTTCTGAAAATGCTATGTGGCACAGCTCACGTTTTCGGAATTTGTGACATATGCATCAAAGGATTTATAGCCAACTTATTTAAAACTTTCTAACAACCATAAATATTGTTGCTGGTCAGGACGGTGTTACAGTATACTTGCAGCTTTGGTGTTACAATGAACAAACTGATGTGCAAGGTTGGTCTGCAGAAAAAATTCGATTGACATTTTATGATGAAGTTCATCCTGGTCACTTTATACTTTTATTTCATAATCAGTGATTACTGTACAGGACAATTTTCAAATTTTATAAAGTGACCAAGTAGAATTAACTCAGCATAACATGACAATACCATAATATTACATAAACGATTTCATTGACCAAAAATTAAGAACCAATTTTCGTGAAAACAAAAATTTTTGATTGAAAAATTAATGACTCAAACCAGTTTTCGAAATGACCAACTTGTCTAAAATTTAAAACTGGGTTTCATCGTATGAAAATCATAAATTGTTTGCAAAGGGAATTATCGAATTTTTTTTTGCAGCTACTGAAATAACAATACAATATACATACTATCTTCTGTTTTTTACGTGATAACTCAAATAACTTTATAAAATCTTAAGCAAGCTAATCAACTAATATAAAGGATTCAAAGAGTTATTTTATAAGTACCTTTCATCATCTAAAGGCAAATAATTCGGTTCAGGATAGAGCAAGACAGGTGATTTAAGTTAGCTGCGCAATGCTCGGCCTGCATTCCTGCAATCAAAGAATTTGCCATTTTAGAAAAGCAATATTTACTTTACCTGACAAAACCAAATTTGTTGTCATTTCAAAACTCTATCTGCTATAGTTAGCATTGCGACCACTAAGAACCATTTAAACTAAAATACTTTTCTGAGATGTGCTTTTTTCTAATACGTCGAAAAATACTGGTACCTGAACCACTTTATGAGTTACACCACATGTCATTCTCATCACGTAGCCTACCCATTCAAATAACAGCATAGGTGGTACGTTAATCCAAAACGTTAGCTTCGTTAACCACTAGTCCGTTAGCAAACTTCACACCTCCGTTAACGTTAATCCGTTATTTTTAGCTTTAATTAACGGAAGTTAATAAAGTCCGTTAATTCGGTAATATTTTGCGTGTAATTTACGTTTTTTTTATTCACATCGTTTCTACAACACGTATTAACGCTGTTGAACTGATTGTGAGGGAATATTTATTGCTATGGTGGTCTTTTTGTGTTTTGGGAGTCACATTTTACAGTCTAATCTAACTTCAAGATAAAAATAAGTTCAAATGCACCAACGAAGCTGCGATCGGAAAATCTTTGGAAATTGCAAGCAGCGATAATTAATAGACCTATGAAGGTGCAGCTTAATATTTGCCACAAAAAAGAGCCTCTTGTTTTGCTTTCTTCTATAAAACTCGTGCGAACACGCAACAAGTGTTACCAGTGCAAACTGGTTTGTACCGGTACGATAAATGAATGGTGCAAAATATTAACAATGAAAATTTTAACGGAAGTTAACAAAACTTAACGGAAGTTAATTTAATCCGTTAACATGAAAAAACTTTTTAACGGATTAACGGGTTGATAAAAAAGTTAGTTTCGTTATTAACGGATTAACGATTAACGGACTTGAGGCCACCTATGAGTAACAGCCTAGTACATCTGTTGCTGTTTTAAAAAATAAATATTAGGCTATGTACTGTAGCTAGCCTTGCTGATCAAAGATAATTTTCTTTGAAACAAACGCTTTACTAAACTGCTTTATTTTGTGGGTAGGTTTTTATTGCAGACGTTTGGTGTAACTCATAAGGTACCTAGTTCGATTATTTCTTGAAGTCTTTCTAAAAATTTATCCCTTGCCTATTGGCAAGGTTTAATGGCCTGTCATTATGAAATATTGTATATAAAATAGCTTCACTTTAATACGTTTTACTGCGCTTTCTTGTAAACATGCTTTTTACCTTCTCTCATCCGGATTTGAATAAATTTCTTGAGGTTCCGGATCTGAAGCTGCTCTGTGTGGAATCTTGTCGAGTTCGTTCGAAGTTTCTAAAAAATCTGAATTGCTGATCTTGGTACGTCAGCTGACTTATAGATATGAAGCAAACATAAAATGAACCATTTTATAAGCTAGTATCAAATGTCTTTTACTGAAAACCTATGTGCACACAAACTCATCAGCTTAAGCTACTGTAAATATTCACAGTACAATTCTGCATTCTGCAACAACTGAAGCAAACTTTAACAATGAAGGATATGCTATTTACAATGGAACGGCCGGTAACACGACCTGCGCTGGGACCATAAAAGGATTGTGCAACTGTTAATGGGGTGGTTGTGTTACCGGTGGTAACAATTTTAAACCTTTTTGTCGACAAATGAAAAATAAGAATAATTATTACCGGTACTTAGTTATTTCTCAATTTTTCTGTTAAATGTTAAATAATTATAGAAGTTTCACTGAAAAATTGCATCATGCGAATACAAAACAAGTACGCAACAAAATCGTGAATTACATTGCTGCGACCTGTCTATCGCTAACGGTAGACAAATTCTGAAGAGCTTTTAGAGCTGAAAACAAGTTCAAAATTCTACCAAAACAGGTTTTAACAATACTGCAAATCTCTCGTCATTATCTTAAAGAGAAAAACTATTCACGGAAGTTGAGTTTAACCGGCGCAAAGAAACGCTTAAAAACTGATCATACAAAATTTATTAAGGAAATGACGACATCAAAAATTTTTTGCAGATCAAAAATTGTAGATTATAGACAAAAACGTGATGATTGATTTTATGGGGTGTGAAAATAAACAAAAAAAGAATCAGTCCGTTCGAAAGATTTTTGAATTTGTCCCAAACAGGCCACATCACAAAGCAAAGTAGCTAACATCGATATAAAATTGACATGAGCCTCATAAGCGTAGCCAAAGAGGGGCAAGAGACCGGCTCCTACCCCAATTAAAATGCCACCAATGAAAAAAATATGCCAAAAAAGCCTATTTTTTCTTCAGTTTTAGTTTCTTTTAGCATTTTTTGCAAACAACAGCAATTAGCAATAATGTTGACGACCACGGGTCTCGGCCCCCTCAATTCAAGTTTGGCCAACAAAATTTCAATGTATAATCTGGGTGAAATTAAGTTGTTTTGTTTTCTAGAATTTGCCACCGGAGCCCCCTCATCTAAACTTTTTTGAGAACTTAATGCAGTAAGCAAGGTCGGATTCGTCATATTCTACACTGCCAGGTGCCCTGCGCTCAGATGGTATTAAAATAGCTATTTTTCCAATAAATTGCAAAAAATCGCCCAGCGGCCGGAGAGCCTGTAAGTCTCTGGGGACTAGAGACACCCGTTTGTGATGCGTTTGAAATATTTAAGTTTACTAAACAACGTCTTTTATTTCAGCATTTGCACTTTTTAACTTTTGCTTTAAATCCTCATCTCCTTTTAGCAAAATTCTTGTTACGTGCCAAACACAGGCTCCGGCTTTTGATCTTCTATTCTGCGATATCTTGGTCTCACAAAAAGTTTCTTTTTCGAAAATTTTTGATGACGTCGTTGCATGTGATTTGTGGTTTGCCCCCGTCTCCCAATCAAAAATTTTGGCAACGCCTATGGTGACCTTCTTGTCTTTGCTTGCATAGCCTTCGCTAGTGACGTTTTGCTTGCAACTAGTAGAGAATATAGTATAAGTACATCACTAACTTACAGTATGTACTGATCTTCGAATTTTATTTAGATTCAAATTTGGTCAATTGGTTAAATAAATACTGTAGAGTTAGAGGCAATTCTTTCGCAAGTTTGAGGTAGATTTAACTAATTTAGTAAAACCTTTTTTGCAGAATATTTTGCGTTTGCTTAATAACTATGTTATCTATTTATTCAATACAAACTGGAGAACTTTTAGATGAGTTCAGCAAGATGAAAAATTTGGTTTTTCAACGGCAAACGTTTGCCACACCACGTGCTTTTTGCTATATTTGCCGCTGCAGTAAAAACAAAAATCTTTTAGACTTGAACCAATGCAGAAAACCCAATGCACCAGTGTATTGGGTTTTCTACGCAGAAAGCAGCAATGATGAAAACCCAAAGTACTGCATGAACTTACAAAATCATACCTATTTTCCGAACTTGAAAAGTTGTTTCGATACAAGCATGACTGCAAAATAAAAGAAGATAACATCATTCACTCAGTATAGAATAATGCCTTTCTGTTACAGACATTTTAAATAAACTGAATAATGAAAACTTTTCTTAGAATATATAGCAAGTAGCTGCCACTCATGAAGTCAAACTGAAAACCTAGTTTTGCAGGCAGTATTAAGATAGCTTTTTATGGTGTTGAATCGGTTAAATAGCGTGAACACAAAAGACAAAATAATGATAATGTCAAAATTTAACCAAGCAGACTCTTAGGTTGAAACAACATTAGTTATCAAAATACGTTAAAAAGTGAACTTTAAAAACTGCATTTCCATCTATAGCTAGTTTAAATAATTTCCCAAAGAGATATCGCTGACGTCATTTATTGAAAATACCAACTAGCTCAAACTGGATGTTAGAATAACAAAGCAGTGGCCAGTAAGTTCTTTAAAACCAAAATTTAATTTGCAAATTTTCTACGCGGAAGCTCCTCTAGTCATTAATTTATTTATGCTTATGATGAATGTTGGGACGAGAACTTTTTACCTGTTGTTATCCAATGCCAAATAATCAGGTTGTTTATGCTGTGGCAAAGTTCGGAGCGTTTTTTCATTGTTCAATCGACGGTCAGAGGAACTGCAAGTAAATGACAAGGACATTCTTATCGGGTTTGATTGAAAATTGCATGCTCTTCCGGTGGAAAAAAAACTTATTAGGTTATAAACCTGATCTTCTTTAGTTTTAGAAACCAAAACCATTGAGCTCCTCCAACCCCACTAATATCGCAAAACTAAATACAGTAAAATCAAGAAATATACTGTAAGTTATTCCTGAAGTGAAATAGGCTGCAGAACTAATTAAATAGTTGACAGAGACATCACGTTTTACAAACCCATTTCATTTGAAAACAACCTAATACCTTTTCCACGACTAAATGGGTAATCGTGTCAACCCATAGTGACGCAGATCCGGCGGAACCCATGTAATTATTCTTGTAATTGTAATTAAATTTTATTCACCAAGTTGCCTTGGCCAGGAGACAGCAAAAGGACCTTTCGGTCTTCGAGTCAAACTGCCCCCTGCCCATCTGTCTATCACACACCATGGAGGCTTCTCACTGTCCCTTGAATTGCTGAACATCAAGCAGGGAAGCTGTGAATACCAATTTTTATAGTCTTTTGTTTGACCCGACCGGGAATCGAATTCGAGTCTACCGCTTTAGAAGCAGACGCGCTATGCACTCGACCACTGACCGGTTTAATGCTAAAGACAAAAATGATTTTGCTGAGTGCCGAAACAAACTAATTGATTTTGTCCTGATTGTATGTATTTTGTGTCAATTTGACACAATCAGGCACAATTCAAAGGTTTGAGTGTATAAACTGTTTACACAAATCCTGACAGAGTTCTTATTCTTTTTACTTGAAATACTCTTCCTCAGATTTTCCTGAAACCATAAAATATTGACTTCTTCAAGATAGGTAGGCATTTTGAATAGCTGTAGAAACTGTGCTATAAATGAGTTTCTTTATACTATCTGCAGCGTGTAAGCTCTCTAAACCATGCCGGTAGTTACTCCTATTTTGGCTTATAAACCGCAAACTGACAGCTTTTTTTCAAACATATTTGATATTAGAAAGTTATCAGCCATTAGCAACGTGTCACAAAACAGGAAATACTGTTGTTACTAGTTAACCGCAAAATGTTCGTAAGAATTTGTACTAATATTTAACTACAATAACTACCTGAACGTTACAGCTTATCTGTAAATGCCCAGCAAGACAAAAATGTTGCTGGTAATCTTTTTTGAACGGCCAAACCCCCAAAATATTGAGAATGCGGAGTAGAACTTTAAGATAGTTGCTGGTATTATTGCAATTTGTTCAGTTAATTAAAATCCAGCGCGCGTCAGTGTGAACATAGTACAGAAACACTCGTGGCTTTTAACTTCGCTTGTTGTGTAAACCCACCCGCCGTTAGCTGGTTATAAACAAGGAATTGTGACACTACTCACGTCGTTGTATACAGATACGGAGTTTCACCCTCAACATGATGAGTTTGTGATGTGAAATAAACATTGTTGGTTCTTGAAGGCCTAAACGAAAAAGCACTCAAAGTTTAAGACATGCAAGCTGAAAAGAGAAAAAAATCTACTCCAAGAAATCAAAAAAATTTAACAACTTAGAAGTAAATGTTTTTGGGTAATGAGGTTTGCAGCGCCGGCGTTAGACTATACGATTGGCCATGGTTGTAAAGTGTTGAAAATTATTGCTGTCACACTATAACTCAATTATACACATGTAGGGTTTGGGAATGTCATCCGAAAAGTGTTCAATGGAAAAACTAGAGAGGACATTAGACATTATTTGTTAAAAACAAACTTGAAAAAAATAAGCAACAAACAAAATAATTGCTTGTACACTGCGCACTTTAGAAAACGAAATCAAACATCGGCCTATTGCCTGCTGCTTTAGAATTTTTCTGTATTTTGCTGCAAGGGAAGACTGCACTGGGATTAATTTGATCTTGGAGTCAAACAACCACCCTCCTAATTAAGATCGATGCAATACAGAAAAGTAATTTTTTACCATATAAACAATAGTTCATAAGAGCTGCAAAATAATTCAAATTACAGTAAACAAGAGATAGAAAACTTAAGCCTTCGGTTTCACCCTTGCTAGGTCCCTTGGGTATAATCTTATCTAAGTAGAATTAGCGTATGAAAATAGCAAGCAGAACTTTGTGCATTAATGCTTACTCGACTTCATTTGGCGATACGTAAAGTTCTTCAGAATCTGAGTCAGGAGGTGATTTTTGTGAAACAGTTTTGATTTCTTTTGTAAATTTCGAAATATCTACGTGCTCTAAAATTATGTCGAATCTATATATTTGGCGTATCTGTTATCAAACTTAAAGAATACAAAGTATTTAAACAGCGCAGCAATATAGAATCATTATAAAACCTGGTGCATTTTCAGGCTTGTCACATATACGTTGTTTGCAATTTGCATAAAGTTAACGAACGTTTTTGGCGCTGCAATTGGCTCTCTTCAGCAGAGGCGTTGCTAAGAATGGTGGCACCCGGGGCGGAATTTCGTGGAGGCACCCTTTATCGGCCAAAAAATAGGTGAAGACCAAAAAAAAAAGGTCTTCGCAAGTATGTGATGACCAAAAAAAAAAAGGTCTTTGCCTACCAATCAGTGGGTTTTCGGTCTCAAAAGAAAATAAAAAAAACGAAAAAAAAAATGGTGTCACCCCAAAATGGTGACGGCCGGGGTGGGCCGCCCCCCGCCGCTACCTAGCAACGCCACTGCTCTTCAGGTTTTATCTTTAATACCGGTAGCAATTACAACGTTAATAAATCCTAATCAACTAATCCAAGTGAAAAGCTAAAAATATCTATTGTACTGCACACTACTAGGCTAAACTCAATATGAACAATGCGATTGAAATTAACATCAACATACAACAAACAACAATAAATACTCCAGCAAGAAGCCCGAAATGCATGAGATTTTTTGATTGCTCTTATGTATTGTATTGCTGCTTTTTGGTATAAGGAGTATACTTCTTTAGCGAAAATATAAAACGTACTACTGTAAATGTAAGAAAAACATGTTTTTGCAACAAAACTTGGTTTGTAAAACGCTGTGGAATGTAAAAGTATTTAGTCAGCAGACCGTCGAGCCAGCCAAAATGATTAAATCAATAAGTTTGTAGATCCAAATAGTGCTCAAGTAAGTTGTAATGGGCATGTTAGTTATTGCTACAGTACAGCGGTACAACGAAAGGCGATGCTTGACTTGAAAATCTTCGCCGCATCTTAGAATAAATACTTTTGGCTTATGCAACGTAGATTAGGACAAAACAAAATGTAACAGATTGATTAAAAAATTCTTAGATTATTCGCTTAAAATTATCGTTTTTTTAATTACATACCAACTAGAACTGAGGTTTGGCAGCTGATTTTCATCAGCATGAACTTTTTCAGTAGCAGTACAGTAATAATTATTGTTAGGCTAAAAACCCACGTTTTTATGTAGGTTGATTTCGATCAAAACTTACTAAAAAAGCATTTAAGTCAGAAGTTTTTTGCCCAGTTTTCTCTCAAAATAAATTTGACAAATCCGAAGATTAACTTCACCAAGTTTAAAATTTCTCCAATTTTTTGTTCATGAAATACAAGATATTAGATTTCGCCTTAGTGAAACTTTTTCCTCATAGAAAATTTGCCAGGGTTGCCAACAAGAAAAAGAAATTTCCAGAGTTACTACATGTACCTCATTCTCAATAAGTTTTTTGCGCCAAAATAGTTGTCGATACTAAGTAATAAGTCAGAATAGTAACTTAGCTGCTTTTTAAGCACGTGTAAGCCAGCTTTGCCAAAATTAATCTTTTGTCACTGATAGTGACAAAATGGCAACAATAGTGACAAAACGCTGAAGTAAGAAGAACATTGTTAATTTTACTGCAAACTGTAAAAACGAAAAGACGTAAAAAGTTCAAATTTAGTAAGAATGCGTTTTTAGTAAACATTGAAATACTTGATTTAAATGCCTTTGAAGCATATGTTTAAGATTTTTTTTTCGACAAACCAATACAGTGATAAGGTCAACTGTTTTTTGTATTATATTAACCGTTATTTCGTTGAGCGACTTAAAGATGGCACGTTTTTAACAAAAAGATGGCTCAATTTTCAACAAAAAACGTAGGTTTGATTTCTGATTGCGTGTAGCTAATAATGTTACAATATAATTATGACTGCGATGTTGAGTATCAACTTAGTGTTTATGCAATAAATAAAGAGCACGAAAATTTACCTTTCTTTATCTTCGTTTCCGCCACTACATTGCTAAGAACTTGTCTGCAAATTATATAATAATATGATTAAATGAATTTGAAACACACATTATTGTTATTGCGAAAATGCCATAGATGGAAGTAACGGAACCATTTTCCTATTTTGGACCTTTTTGGTTGTTTTTATACAGCTTTGGAAACTGCTTAACAATAACTTACAAACTTTTTAGTTGTGATTAGGAAAAATGCTTTGGCGTACCGATTAGTGGTCAAGTGAATACAGCGTCTGCTACTGAAACAGTTTTGACTCGAGCTTCATTCCCGGTGGGGTCAGACCAAAGACTATAAAAATTGGAGTTCACACGTTTCCTTCTTGATTTTCAGCATTATAATAAAGTTTAGTGTGGTCTTCACCATGTATGGCAGATAGATGGGCAGGTGGCAGCTGGACACAAATAGCGAAAGACCCTTTTGCCGTCTCCTGGACAAGGCCACTTGGTAAATACAGACAGAACTACAATAAATTGAAAATGTTTCTCCCCTGTTAAACACATTGTTGGTTACATTCTGGAACTGGTAATGATTTGTTTTTCGGGCCAATGAAATTTACCAACTGTGGTGGCCTTGCCTGGCGAAAGACTTGCACACAAAGCCCCAAAAAAGGTGCTTTGCATTGGTATGGTTAGATGGATAGACGCAGTGCACTTGTTTTACACGCATGAATCAGCGAACTATTTTGACTGTATATGTGACTTGTAACTTTACATTACTGGTACATAAATTTCGATTAGACTTTTTTTGATTAGTTTTGCACGCTCTAAAACATTAGGATAGTTTAAATTAACTTTAACACCAAATTGAAAATATTGGCCTTTATACTAAACCAAAAACAACCTGTAAAACTAAATTTCACCAGGCAATAAAATTCGAAAATTATTTTCAAATAAAAAATTAACAAGTATAATGACAAAATACTGAATTAAAAAATTCACTAACCTTATAGCTTTTGTTTGGAATTTCATGTGGCCAATACGATGTTTAAGGTACCTGTTTTCCTTCTGAATGTTTGATCTGAAATTAGACAGTCAAAATAAAGGTTTTTCACAAACGCAAACTTCAGTTACGCGGAAAGCAATTTTACTCTCGCTCTCCGTTTCAAAAAGAATAAATATGGACGTAGACCTGAAAAGCTCTAATTATAATTATCATTTCTTAAGATGAACCAAGTTACATTATTTAATGCTTAATATTCTTTCACTGCAATTGCAGTCTTGTCATGCAATGTGGCATCTAACGTTGGTTGGCCGGAATTACCAGGTTCATTTGAGTTACTGAGCAGAACAATACAGTACTACGGAATGCCAAGGCACTCGGCAACTGGCTAGCTTTCACAAACACATTTTTTGGACGACTTTTTTATGATTGAACGCATTGCCAATTATTGCTGGTAAATTTTGTTGCATGTTGTTGTGGTTCCAAACAAAGTCATCTCGCTCTCTTATAAATCAGAATCTCAGCAATGTGCAGGAAAATCATCAACAAAATTGGCCATTTCATTACCGTTTGAAGTGGGGTTGTGGGTTCGCAAGCGATCACTTCTGTTGGATATCCATCTGTAGCAAGTTATAACTTGCTTGATTGGCGGCTTATGCACAATGACTACAAATGTTTATAGCCGTTCTGGGGGCACATGACAGATATTTCCTCGTTCGCTTTAATAACGAGTTTTTTTTAAGAGGCGCTACCGAACGAAATACTCGCTAAACGTAAGAGGTCATTTTTGCACGTGTATGTAAAGCCTTGCGAAATCCGTTACGTCATTCTTTCTCGCTAAGTTGTTTTGAGCGACTGCGGAAAGCAGTTCGAGTAAAAAAACGTCACATTTTCCTCACCAACTTAAAGAGGATCTTGAAGCACTCTTTAAGCGTGCGAGAAATCTTTTTGGTTTAGAAATTTAATGGCGAAATGTTGAAAACTTCTAACTCATGCGAATTTTCGCTGAAAATTAATTCAAATCGTCGCCATGTTTGCCATTAGACTGGTAAAAAAAGTGAATTGCATTGAGAACCATTTGCTGTTTTGATTGATAAAAAAATGCTAAGTGGTGCAAGTTGACAAAAATAGTAACACACTCCTTTTATAAGAACGATTTTCTATAACACGAGGCTCATTTTTGCTCAAATTTTAAGAAAAAATTAAAAACACTGCCAGCCTCGGTAGCAAACCAAACCAAAAACAAACCAAAAAAAAAATTCAAACTAATCAAAGAAACTAAAATTCGTGCTGATTCAAAACGATAAAATTTCAGTGATTTTCTTGTGTTTGCAAGCAAAATTCCAACTATTCAAGATTATAAAGCTCTGTTGCTCTGCGCAAGCAATTGAGAAAATTTTTTGGCAGTTGTTCAACTTGAAAAAAGCTTGCTTTTTTGCTTTTGCAATTTTACGATGCTGCAAAAGCAAGAAAAAAGCTTTCACTTAAGTTTTAAGCAGACAAAGCTATAGGAATTAAACAGTGTTTCAAAGATGCCCGCTAAAATTGACATCGATGCTCTCAAAATTTTTACAAAATCAAGAACAAATGAGACTAAATATTGACAAAAAATTAAAAACATCCAGTCTAAACTCAAGATTTACCGGTTCTAAAAAGGAAGAGTGTACTTCGACTTGCTCACTTTTGAAAAATTTTGAAACCTTAAGACCTAAAGTTACTGTTAACATATGAGTTTGCCCACCAACAACCTCAAGGGCGCTTTACTTCATTAAAAAATTATAGTATGGAAAAAGTTGTTCTTATTTTACATTGATCCAAAAATATAATTAACTTCTGTCGTTCATTTACTAATTATTATCAGGTGAAGAATTTGCTTGCGTAGAATAATCACGCATAGCTCAAAGTATCTTTTTCCATAACAATGTAGTACATACAATACGCTTGAACGCATTATTTTGAAGTAGAAATGCATCTGACGTCACAATGGGGTATTTATTACGTACTAACACAGGTTACAAACATCTTGCAAAGAAATTCGAGCGAGCCGTTTTAACGCGTGTTGGGTGAGGCAGTTTGTCTACGAGGATTTTTTGCTCGTTAGCGCTTTTTAGCGAGCGAGAATGGCCTTTACGAGCTCGTTAGCACGTTCTGTCATGTCGCCCCTGATGTTTCCTTTTATTTTCCTTTGTGAGTTTCAAACCCGCTTTTCCATCAGTTTGAATAATTTGCAGTTAAGAAGCCAGGACTCGCATTCTCAAAGACAAACGTTTAGTTTATTGAATTGCAGACGTTGACATCTGTGAAATCTGGTCTTGCTATAAAATACTTGTTGGTTTTTTAGTGATAACAACATTTGTTGATTAACTTTTGACGTTTGACCTAAGTTTATGTAAATTTCAGAGTTGGCAGGCTGGAATTTTGCGTTATAAGATCATTGTTGAATTGAGTGAATTAAATAGAAACAAATTTTGTTATTAACCGCAGAAGATGAGTTAGTAAAACGAAATGCGAATAATTTGAAATTGAAGTTATTGCTGCCTTTGTAGCACGAAATGAAGACAGCTTGTCTTTCAGCTTGGGTGCCAACTGCTTTGGCACCCTCTGGTAAAAACGGTTTTCTGGCTCAACTCTGCGCAAGTACAATATTATTTTTTAACATCCCTTCTTCCGTAGGTGCGGTTCAGCTGCAGCAAAATTTGACATCTACAAATTTTCAGCTTGGAAATTCAAAATACATGTATAGTAATTAAAAACCAAATTTTCCCGTTTGCATAGTAAATATTTATCTATAAATAAAACGTATTTGTACTAAATTGATTGTTAATTCTTAAATCATTATACAGTTAAGTTTGCAAAAGTTATTGAAATAACCGAATTGTGTGCCAAAAATACTTCTTGTTTGTTTTGGTTACAGGATTAATTCCGGTTTGTTTTCTTCGTAGCAAATTTGAACTTTCGTTTATTTAATGTAATTTGTTAAATTAAACTTGTCCTTTTTGAATGGTTTATCGTTTATTTTTCTAGAAAACCGCCGACAAATAAAGAAAGAAAAAATTTTTAAACAAGTGGCGTGTTACTAATTACGAAACAGGCGATGAATTAACTCAAATCCCGAGGCTTGTCCATGGGAATGGAATTCCCATGAAAAATGTCCCATGGGATGGAATGAGATGGAACAGCATGCATTGCATTTCTTATGAATGATGATGAATGCCTGAATGATATTGAATTGTGAACTCTTCTGAAACTTGAAGTTGATTAAATCTATAAATTTTGTCGTTTTGTATCTCTTTTTACGTGTAGTCCTATGTAGTACATATTATACTTAAATTTTCATAAAATTTATTAGCTTTTATTGAATTGTGTTTTGATGGGAATCTCATGGAATGGGATGGGACAGAAAAATATGTCCCAAGGACAAGCCTGCAAATCCCTAGCAAACAGTGTATGCACTTTACCATTCAAAAAGAGCAAAAAATGTCATTTACAGCAGTTGTTCTTCCGATAGTCTTACCGTTTTTGTTTTTTAATCTTTCGTCTTCTACACAATCTACAGCATAACGCTGTTATTAACGCAAGCACGGGCACTGAAACTGCTACAGAAACACCAATAATAACACCATTGTTTATACAACTAGAAGTGATTGAAGATGTAGTGGTAGTATCTGCAGTTGTAGCACCTGCAATACAGATAACTTCAGTAAAAGCACTTGCAAATGCAAAATACAAAAGAGCAAGAAATGAAACAGATTAACCCATATCACGCCTGCGTCAGTTTAAACTGACGCTAGAAAAAATTGATTTTCGATAGGTTGACAACATCAAATTGAGTAATGTTTAATTTTGTCATTTCATGACATCCTAGACTTTTAATTCCAAACATTTTTTTATTTCATTTTTGCGTAAAAAAAAAATTATAATAAACATAACAAGAAAATGCATAATTTTTGTTTTTTGCTGCATGTCATTTATTGATGACGTCACTGCAACTTACCGTGAGAGAGCAAAATTTTCTAACCCTGAAAAACAAAGAATAAATTTATACCTAAAGATGACAATAGCTGAAAACTTGCGAAAAAACGTTTTTGACTTGCTTTATGTGGGAATTTTCCTGCGTCAGTTTAAACTGACGCTGGTGGTAAATGGGTACGTGTGAAATTTTTTCGCTAATTAGATTTTGAGATTAAGCAATCTGTAATAGTTTGTTTTATTGTACCTAAATCGTTTCGATGAAAGATAATCCGCATTTTGTAACAATAAATTAGAACTTTTGTGGTTATTTTATTGCACGGAAATCTATTTATAAAAGGTAATCCTCATTTTGTAAAAGTAATTGGAACTTTGTGGTTGTTTTATTGCACCTTAATCCTTTTCTGGAACAATGACTGGTTAATCCGCAATTTTGTTTTAGCTTCAACTTTTCTCTAATTCTCACCACGGACAATTAATGAAGTGATCTAATTTCTAGTACAAAACAATATTTGTCAAATAACAGTTGTGGGTCTTGCATTTTTCGAGAAAATTTTGTTACGAGTAAAATGAGTGTAGCCGCTTACCGAGTGTGACAAATTGCAATTGCAAGCGAAGTTGCGTTGTGAATCAAAAGTTAAGATAAAGTAAATTTAAATGGTTTCATTGTTGAAGTTGAGATATTTTGATTAAATTTTGCGCAAGTATTTCTTCAGGTAATTTTACAGTGTTACCGTGGTAATATTTACTAGATTATGAATGTTTATGAAGCCTTAGAAGCATTGGAAGAGCTAAAAAATAACGGATCTACAGCTGAATTGGTAACTGATCCAAGTCTTATTTTATTTCCTCCGGAAGATGATGGAAATGAAACTGAAGAAGATGATGGAGGTGACATGACCGGAGTGCCTGATAACCTCAGTCCCCACCAACTTCTATCAAGAGCTGAAGTAGAGTTGGGCGAAATTGGAAGTAGTGAGCAGGTACGTCTAGAGATTTTAGATTGCAGCGTTTGGAACAATATTTCAAAAATTTATAGAAAAAAAGCTTCAACATGTGTATAAAGTAGTGCTACAACTTTCTTTCTGCAGTATTGTCATAACTTCAACTAAGCAAAATCGTACAAGGTATTTTTCTCTTTTTATTAAACTGCAGTAACTAAGAATTATAGTTAGCTTTGATATGTTACTAATAATTAGCTATATTTTGCAGTTGGAATCAACAAACCAGACGAGCAGAGAATCCACCACTGATCCGCCAAAATCCAAAAAAGTTAGTTTTACATTTGACTATACTATAATTATTACTCAGTGGCCTGATTATTTTTGCAAAAACAGCTGTTGCTAAAGTTGAGCTCTCGTCCTGTTATGTTTCATTTGTCAGGGTGTTTGGGCCTACGTAAGTACTTTGCCGACGAGCACGCAGACCTCGCATCTTTTAGACGGCTGTTCCATACCGATAGAAGAACTATGTTCGTTGCCTTTTAACAATAAAAGTTATTGTTGAAGTAATCATGTCTGTTGTTTTAGAGAAAAAAGACATCCAAGTCTACAAAAAACAAAAATGCATCTAGCAAAGACAAACCAAAATGGCAACACAAAGATGTTAATTCGGACTCTCTGTTGAACAAATGGGATTTACCTCCTCCAACGTTTGATGAAAATTTGTTGCCACATCAATTATTTGAAAGATTTATTAGTAATGAGGAGCTGGAACGGATATGTGATGAATCTACAAGATATGCACGACAAAAAGGCAATCACAATTTTATTATGACCAAAAGAAAATTAAAAGCGTTCTTGGCGATTATTATTGTCAGTGGCTATGCCAGTCTACCCCGGCAAGATATGTATTGGCAAACGCGCGATGATACGAACAATCGTCTGGTGTCATCCATGATGTCTAGAGGAGAATTTGAAGAATGCAAAAGATATCTGCATTTATGTGATAACGATCATCTGGATAAAAATGATAAATTTTCCAAAGTCAGACCTTTGTTCGATTCTCTTAACAAACAATGTTTGGAAAACTACATACCAGAGCAACACGTCAGCGTCGATGAGTCCATGGTTCCATATTTTGGAAAACATGGAGCCAAGCAGTATATTCATGGCAAGCCCATCAAATTTGGCTATAAAATGTGGGTTATGGCCAAGCCATTGGGATACTGCATCCAATTTCGTCCATATGCTGGAAAAGACGCGGCTTTTACGGAGTATGGTGATATTGGTCTTGGGCTGGGTGCCGCAGTTGTGGCTCACTTGCTAAAAATGTTACCACCTCACCTGGGATCGAATTATCACGTCGTAATGGATAATTTTTTTACTAGCACAAAGCTAATTCGGTACCTTCAACTGAAATCGATTGCAGCTACAGGAACTGTACGGTTGTGTAGGATGGAAAATCCACCACTAAAAGACGTCAAAATGATGGAAAAAGAAGCTCGAGGTGCTAGCGATGTTGCAGTTGATGCTAATATCAACATGGCAGCTGTTCGTTGGAAGGACAATAAAGTTGTTAACGTTCTGTCTACATTTGCAGGCAAGGATCCTGTACAAAAGGTCAAGCGATACAGCCAGGAAGCGAAAAAAAGAATCGATATTCCCCAACCAAAAGTTGTGCATGTATACAACCGCTACATGGGTGGTGTAGATCGACTGGATCAAAATCTTGCGGCGAACATGATCAACTTGCGAAGCAAAAAATGGTGGTGGCCTTTATTTCGATTTTGCATAGATGTGGCTATTAACAACGCTTATCAGCTTTACCGCATAAAACAATTGAATGAAGGCGAAAGCAGAATGGATGCTTTGGAGTTTCGCCGGGTAATTGTGGAAACTTATTACAAAAACTATAAAACAAAAAATGATTCGGTTGCATTATACCCAAAATCGGCAACCAAGAATCATGTGCGAATGGCCGAAGAAAATCACCACTGGATTAGGAAAGGAACGCAAAGACGCTGCGCTAAAAATGGATGTAAAGGAACTTCCAAATTTTTCTGCATTAAATGTAATGTTGGATTGCACCCTGAGTGTTTTGAAAGTTTTCATTTTGAATAAATGACTGAATTTTCTTCAATTCCTTTGTGTTGTATACTAATATCTACGTCAATATATTGCAGTAATAATTTGCATGAATGCATATTATCGGCGACAATTAATATAATTTAACATAATTTACTTACACTAGTCATTAAACAAAGCGCAAAACAAATAATCAGAATCGTACGCGCAAAAAAAAACGGACGCATCATGTGCTCGTAGTTGAGCGCTATAACATTCTACACGTACCCGCCTACCGCCAGCGTCAGTTTAAACTGACAAAAATTGTTTTCTTTATAAAATCTTTAAAAAAACTTTTTTTCAAAAAATTTTTTCAGTTATGATCTATTTGTGACCTAAAGAACCTGCAATATCAAAATCATCAATTTTTTCGGGGTTGGGGTGATATGGGTTAATGCAAAGAATTCAACTCAATTTGTTTGCTATTCTAACATTACACCTTTTACTACTTAAAAAAAGCAAAAACAAACTCTTTATGTGGTGTGAGTGATCTCAAATCGTGTTGTCTTTGACAATGACCTAAAATGTAACGTTTCTTTCTTCACATATGTAGATTTTGACCGAAAATCAAGGTACATAAGGTCTTTAACGGAGGACAGGTGTTAAAGCATTTTATCAATGCAACTATGCTGACATAAGAGATAACTGTTGACCAGCTCAAAAAACTTCCTCTGCCAGGAAACAACGAAAGGGGCTTTCATTCTTCCAAACAAGCTGCCACCTATCCACTTGTCTACCATATAAGGTGGAAGCTTTACACTGCCCCTTATTACATTGCTGAACGTCAAACAAGAAAACTATGAATGTATATTTTTATAGTCTTTGGTTTGACCCGACCCGGAATCGAATCGTAGTCTTGCGTTTCATTAGCATATGCTCTATCCCAGAGGTGAGAAAATTACGGTTCACGGGCCGAATCTAGGCAACCGAAGCGTTTTATCCGGCCCACTTGTGCCGGCTGAAACCACTACTATTACTTTTACAGAAATAATTTTCAGTTGAAAGTATCAATCAAAATCACGAATAGAGAAGTGGCACAACTCTGCGACACCTTTTGTGTAGTTTTTGATTTTATCGCTTGTATGTTTAATGTTCTAGACGATAGAATCTTGACTTTTTTCTGATGGTAGCTGAAGTTATTTTTATGATCATACCAAAAATTAGGATTTTATTTTGAGTTTAAGGGGGTCAAAAAAATCCCCCTTCATTCTATAATAAAGTAACCTCTTTGCGACACTTTCCGCCATTACGCGACACTATGCACCAGTCTGCAATACCCCGAGTATATAGACTCTTTATTTATAGAATTATAGACTCTTTATTTTGTAGACAAGAAACTGATACTCTGGAAAAAAGAAAAATGCATTAAAGAAAAGAAGTTTGCTCTCTTTGCGAAAGTTTTTTGCGGTCACGCATATTCGACTGATTTGATTGGACATATTCGTACGACGAGTGAAATTGGGTGTTGCAGAGTGTTGCAGAGTTTGTAAAATAGGGTATCGCAGAATGGTGCTCAGGATGTCGTAGAGTGGAGTCCTTTAAAACTTCCAATGACCCCGATCATTTTCTAAATAAATAAAAAATATGTATAGTAGGATACTACACTACAGTTTTACCTAGTTATAGAAAATGATGTTAGGAACTATTATGCCAAAAATCATGAGAATCGGAGGAACGTAAGGTAGTTTTTTCAAGCATCCAAGACTGAGTAACAAAAACCGAATTTTAGTCAAGTTTTAAAGGTTTGGGAAATGACTCATTTTGAAGTTGAATAACTCAAAGAAATTTTGGTCGTTTAGGATATTTTGCATTAATGTCGCTTCCTGTATTATTATGCATTAGCTATTGTGCTAGTTATGTGTAAATAAATTGTTTTTTAATTATGTTTCAATAATGAGCTTTGAGCCTCCTGCCCAGTAACTAAGTTCATTATTTGTAACCGGCTCTCTCAGAAAAGTAATTGCCCACTCCTGCTCTATCCAATCAACCACGGATAGTTTTGGTAGTCAACTAGAGCTATGAAAACCATAATCCTCTTGAAGCTGCGTTTATTTCGTTTTATTGTTGCTTATTTGGCAGATATGGCTGCAAATTGAACTGTCACACAAAAAGTGGCGAGCACTTAAGCTATTCCAAAACGATGTACGAATGTGAAATTGCCAAATAATTGATTAAACACTTGAAATAATTTTGGAAAATGTCTACCTTACAAGTTTAAACAATAATAGGTAATTAACAATTTAATGCCTATTCGTGTAAAAATTTAATAACAAAATTTGGCACGTGAATGTTTATTGCTACGAACGGTTTAGCTAAAACCATACAGAGTATCATTACTGTGTTATTTTTTTGCAAAATAGTGGTACCAGTACTGATGGTGCTGTTGTGATACAAAGCATCTTGCTAATTTCAGAAAAGGGGATAATTGAAAAATTAAATTTTTTTTCATGAACTCATCAAATGTATGTAACTTTATGGTCCCATTTTTATTCATGTAACATTAAAGAAATTTTGCTTTACACTTCGCAAGTTCTCATTACATGTCATTTTTTTGGACATCTTGTTTTGTGTCACTTTTGGGTTGGCTATTTCACCTAATAGCCAAAACTGTAATTTTTTGGTTTTTAAAGTATTTATACCCATAGTTTGACATGAGAACTAAAACACCACTAGCAAAATAATAGGCTATAAAATCAATTAAAAAATAAAATTAGAGAGAAGTAATAAACTTTTTCTAAGACGTTTGTTAATGCCGGGGGAAATATATCCTCCTTTTTATTCGAAAATCGAATCCAGTTCAATGTAGTTAGAATCTTGCAATACACCTGTAAGTGGGACGGTACTTTGATATCGGAGTCGAAACCCAGATCGTCTTATTGATCCGTCAGAGTGAAACACGAGTCTAACAGATTCTCCCTGCGATTGGTAAGGACTTGGGATGGAGCTCCCACTCATTCTTCGAACTACGTTCCCATTTTCTTCAATCTGAATGAACGTTAAAAGTAGTTCAACAATCAATCCTGCAATTTCAAAGTCTATCGTAAAGCTATCAGTTTTAATCAACTCAGTTTTAAGGAACGAGCTGTTTTATCAGCCTACTACTTCTAGGTTTTTGAAACAACACAAACACTAATACGCCCCAACTACAGCACTTTAAACAAACGTTATTAGGCTGAATTTACTATTTTTACCCGAGTCAATGGGATCGACATGAAACAAAGCAATTTATTTTTATTGTTTTATTTTCAAATTTGTACATTTTGAATCGCAGTTTACGTTTCTTATTATGTGGTGATTCAAGCCAAAATGGTTGGGGATTTTAAAACTTGGCGATTTTAAAACATAGGGATTTTAAAGTCAAAATGATGTGTAGCTACAGTACATAATTGCAGTAAATTCGTTGAAGATATCAATTACAAAGTGATAAAAGTCTGTCGTTTCACTAATAAATAATCCGCATTTGTTTCTGTATCAAAACTTTCAAAATCGATTCGAATTCGATCGCCAGGAGAAGTTAATATCCATTGACAATCGTGATTGTTTTCATAATTTCCTGACCCAGGAAAATCAAGAATCTGACTGGTTGAAGAGACTTCTCTTGTATATCCACAACTCGCTGGCAAAGCTCCTGTAGTTTAAAATAAATAAGATATCAACGCATTTTTATTGCGTAATGATTTTCTCGTGTCCAATTGCCAATTGAAATTTTTTTTTTGCTTTTATTTGGGTTTCTTATGTGTATATGTACTTAGCTTCACTTATAAAAGTAAAACTTTGTGTATGTTTGGTGTCGATCGGGATTGTAACTTTATTTTTGTATAGCCTATTAAACAACTGCCCACTGAGCACTTACTTGACCTTGACCCCCAACTGGTTTGTTTTTTTGGGAGGGGGTAGTATTAAAAGTATGTTATCGTGCTTTGTTGATTGTTGGAAACTACTGCAATGTTGTGTACCAAGGGATTGTGGCCAAAACGAAATTGTGTGTTTGGCATAAATGGGAATTAGGCTATAGCATAGACTAAAATTACAACATACAGTATTTGGGAATGCTTTCAGCAGGAGCCGTGCAATTGGGAACTACAAGTTCAACTTAATATTATATTCAGCGTGATAATTTAACATCTTACGTTGCGTTTTTGTTTTTTTTTTGCTTCCTTTTTCTGAATCCTTCAGTTTTCACTGTTTTTCTTCAACAGAGATGTACTGTACTTGACGTAAGTTGGGCCCTGGCTTTTTGGGTCGGATTTAGGCCAGGTTTGGGATTAAAGGGGGAAAATCATTCAGCCAATACCGGTAGTTTGCGGTAGCTAAAATCAAAATACGATTTTTGAGATTTTTGTCTTTTCATTTTGGTACTGCGATTGCAAAGATATTCAGCTAATATAAAGAAATATTTTCCACAAAAGGTTTTTGGAAATCCTAAAATTTTTCTCTGAGACTGAACTTCTAGAAAAAGGGGCAAGGTACCAAATTTGAATTGGTAACGTGATGTGACCCAGAAGGTTATATATTGTTCAGTCTATCTTTCCTGGAAATTCAGGCTGAGAGAACAAATTCAGGGTTTCCTAAAACATTTTGTAGAAGCTGTTTCTTTGTATTTGTTGAGTTTCTATGCAACCCAGCACCAAGACCAGAACAAAAAAGTTTCAAAAATCGTCTTTCGATTGTAGCTTTGTAAACTACCGGAATTGGATGAATATTTCATCCCTAAAGAATGACAAAATATCAACTTTAATTCGGACTTGGTAGACGTGCTGTTTCAAGTGCTATGAAAACATAATCAAAATAGCTTGCAACACCGGATGACGACTTTATTTCGGTATCGGTTTGATTTTTAGTAAACAAATAGTATTATTGCATCACTAATCATCTACTGCATAAGCAACAAGTTTTGCTCGTATACGTTGTTCAGACCTGCAGCTGTAGCTAAACTGTCGGGCTTGTTCGGGCATAGTTTTAACTTCAAATCACTTTTCGTGCTCGAACTTACATTTGGAAGTTCGGGCCGAGTTTGGGTTTGAACTGGTTGGCCCGTTACAACACTCTTCTTTTGTATCGATTGTTTGGCAACAGCGTTAAGTCGCAATTATCGACAGATTACTAAGACTTTGCAGTGCTGTTTTTGTTTTGATCATCAAGAAAAATGAAAGAAATATAACAAATAAATGAATTTCGAAATACATCATTTCGAAAGCGAAATAGGAAGAAATATTTTATAGTTCACAGAGACATCACATCTTGCAATCCTACTTCATTTGACAGCATCTTAATTTCAAAGTAGTTTTAAACTTTTATCTGCACCAGGATTGCATGTGCTTTCATCCTCTCCTCCATTACAGTCTCTGTATCCATCGCAAGCATACGACCTTGAAATGCATCTCCCATCGCTGCATTCGTATTGACTGCTGATGCATTTTGCCAAATCTGAAATTAAAAACAAAACAAAAACGGAACCAGCAAAAACAAAGGAACAAAAGCCAGCAAGTTGGTCTTAGTTTATCGGTTAATAGTGCGCTTAATTACTTCTGAAACTGAAAATCTAGTTTCAATTTCCGATCTAGTCAAATCGGGGAAAACGTTGCCGTTGCTGCAACATTCTTGTACCGGAATCTATGTATCGGCAACGCAACAATTGTTTAATCGGCTCTCCAAAGTCTTTGCACGTTTCGGCACATTCAAATAAAGTTTGCAACAAAGCTCTAGATTAAAGATTATCGTTTCTTTATCAAACACAATTAATTTTTCTGACTTGAAAAAATAATTTTAAAGGGCGTTTATGTTGGAGGGTTTTTGCTCAGTTTTCTCTCAAATTGTTTTGAGAGACCTGAAGACAAACTTCACCTAAGGTAAGCTTTCTACAAACTTCTGTTTGCGAGAAATAACAACGTAGATTTTCCCCAAAATTTTGCCAGGGCTGCCAATTGGAAACAAAATTTCAAAAAGTTAGTGCTTGTTTTTTTTCCAACAGATTCTTTGCGGTAGAGTTGTTGCCGATACAAAGTATAAACGATCAGAACTGCAAATTACTATACTTTTCAAATAAATGTAATTAAACTAGCTTTCGAAAAGTTAATCTTCTGTCAAAACACTGTTAAAAATTTTAACAGTGTTTTGACAAAAAACTGAAAAAAAGATAAAGATTGTTAATCTTGAACAGCAAAATCTTGAAAGCGCAAAGTCTGAGTTATTCGGAGAATCTCTCCTTGATGTGAAGTTATGCTGGCAATTTGTTGGAATTCATTTCAGACTTAAACAAAAATCTATTCAACATACAACAATAACCTAAAGTTTAAGTAACATAAAATAAAATAAAATCGATTTCGGCACTGAAAAGGGTTATCTTCTAAGTCTAAAAAAAAATTAACAATAAACCTAAAAATGACCAAAAAACAAAAAGTTCTGTATCGAGCTGCCGCAACGCACCCAAAAGTATGAGATGGCCAACAAAAGCCAATAAATTGGAAATAGCATCCAGGTGAAGAAAAATATTCAAGTACAATACAGCTAAACTAAGAACAGGCGTAAAACTAAAAAAAACTCTTGCTCAAATGGAGAAGACTTTAAAGAAATTTAATACTGCACTGTTATAATAGCTACTGTATAACTGCAATGACTGTTGTCATTAACCAACGTATTGCAAAGCAAGTAAATACAGCAAATTATAGGGGAAAAACAGTAGCAATGAGTAGTGACGTCGAAGAAAAAGCAAATGAAAACCTTTCGGTGACAAAATCGCTTTATTTTTATCTTACATTACGTTAAATTAATTTTATTTTATATCTTGAAACCGGGACGACATAGAAAGACCAAATTTAGGGAAAATGTATTTTGAGTTTTTCCAACATTTTGGTCAACAGTGAAAAACTTGGCTTGAATGTCCCTTTTAGTAATGACGATGAAATAAGGCATATGCAGAGTCTGAGAAGGAAAAAACGCAACGTTACAAGGTGGTATGAGAGTGGTTGCATATTACTAATACTGTACCACGTATGTACTTTTCTGCTGCATTTAATGTCTGTCGTGCACTGCTTTTTTTCTGTTTCAGCTTGCTATTTTTATTGTGCGACTGTTTGTTTGAGGTCATAATGGTTGAGGCGGTTGTGAATAAAAAAACAGTGACAGATTGATTAGAAAGAAATTATCCGTTTTTCAATAAGTACATGCTGGTTAAATGATAATTAAAAACGGATAAATCCAACAACAAACCGTTTGTTACAGCAACAAGCATGTTTAGTTCTATTAAACTTAGGGCTACCATACGTCCTCCTTTTGGAGGACATGTCCTCCTTTTTGACAAAAAATTATCCGTCCTCCTAAAACGTTCAAAAATGCCTAAATGTCCTCCTTTTTACATTTTAAAGAAAAAGGTCAGCTTGAAGACTAAACTTTTTTATATTTTTTGTGAAAAAATAAAAATCAAAGTCACGCTGGCTTGCGAGGTTACTCCATGTCGATGCCATAAGTGAGGTTCTATGATGTAACAACGTTCTTTATTTTGCTTTTTGCTCACACCGGATGCTGATGTTTGTTATGTTGTAATATCATTTTAAAAAGTGTTTTTGAAGTTGACAGTAATTTCAGTAAAGCTGCAATATTTTTCATTTGCAGGTAGTTGAGATAACGTTGCTAAGTTTGATAAATACTGCATATATCGCTCTATGCCAAAGAGAAAGTCGCAGTTTTTACGGACGAACTAAAACAAAAGTATCCATTTTTTAGAAAAGGACGTAATGATTTTGAAGCAGAATGTATTACTTGTGGCTTAGGTACGTTTGTTTCAGTAGCAAATAAAGGCAGACTTAGCTTAGATAATCATGTTGACAGTGAAAAACACAAAAAAGCTGTTAGAGGAGAAAAGTCGTCTGCAAAGGTGACCGATTATTATTCTAAGCCTGGTACCCAAATCGAGGATAATGTTGCAGCTGCTGAAGCCACTATGGCATTTCACACAGTTAAGCATCATCAGAGCTACAAATCTAACGATTGTACTTCTACTTTGATAAGAAAGTTATTTCCTGATTCAAATATTTCAAAAAAGTATTCTTGTGCTCGGACCAAAGTTGAAGCTGTCGTTAATAACGTGCTTTCCCCAATGACTGTTCAATATGCGCTTAATGACATACAAGAACATGGAATAATGTACCTGGGAGTAGCAACTGATGGAAGTAATCACCAATCAATCAAACTTTTTCCGATTGTGATTCAATACTTTGATTGGATAAATGGCGGTCTACAGTCTAAACTGCTTGAAGTGAGAAGTACTACAAACGAAACATCTTTAACAATTGCAAATGAAGTAAAAGAAACCTTGACGAAGATGGACTTATTCGAAAAGTGTGTTTCATTTACTGGTGACAATTGTAACACTAACTTTGGAGGTTTGGCTCGTAGAAAGGGTAATAACGTTTTTTCTCGTTTGAAAAACGACGTGCCAAATCTAGTTGGCATTGGTTGCCCAGCTCATATTTTGAATAACTGTTTACATCATGGTACAAATCAGATGAGTAGTGACATTGAAAGTATCATATACAAGACCTATCAGTATTTTTGCATTTATACTGTGCGCACGGAAGAGTTGAAAACTTATTGTGAGTTTGTAGATATGGAGTATCAAAAACTTCTTTCTCACAGTGTAAAAAGGTGGCTATCACTTTATCCCAGTTTATAAAGGATGCTTCAAATGTATCCTGCTTTGCAGTCATATTTCATGTCCATTGACAGGCCTCCTGTTGTGTTAAAACGATTTTATGAATCGTCTCTGAGCGAACTTTATTTAAAACATTTGCAATCTTTTGTTGCTGTTTTTAATGAACAAGTTCAGAATATTGAAAGATCAAAAGCATCAGTCATTGAAGTTAGATCTTGCCTTGATGTTGTGAAATCAACGATTGAAGAAAGACAGAAGCCGATGTTCATATCAACCCAAGTTAAATCATAGCTGGGTAAACTCAGAGAAGAAGGTCAAGATCATGAGTGTGACCTGTTTATCTCAGATGTCTCTGTGTTGTACCAATCCTGTGTTGAGTATCTAGATAAATGGACAACTTTATTTGAAGAGTTTCAATGCTTTGACTGGATGCTCTTATTGCAAACAGTCACATGGGAAAAAATTGAACCATGTGTGGAGTATTTGCTTCATAAAAATGTCGATATTAATGAAGCTAAATTGTTTGACCAATATCAAAACCTCTGCAAATTCGTGAAAAATCAGCTTGAAACGAATTCAGAGATGTATCTCAAAATGATGGCACATGAGAGATGGACTCTCTATTTCAAAACTTGCAACACCATTGAATTTTTCAGCGAACTGCTAAAAATCGCACAGTTTTACTAGCATATTAACGCTTGTGTACAATTTTAGCCATGTCACATGCAGCCAGTTTTACAATATAGTAAAAGGTGATTCTGCATTATTGAAAAAAGTTAAAGGAACAGCCAAATATTCGTGAGCTGCATCAGACAAGTAAACTGAATGATCATTTTTGCAATTTTAGACGAAACTTGATTATTTTTGTGACTATATGTGCCACCTGTGGTAACGAAGAGTGCTTGTTACTTTAATTTTCTGCGTGCTTCAAAAACGTAAAACAGCCAGTACTTGCTTATAATACTTTCAAAAATGTATCCTCCTTTTTGGTCATGAAAATATGGTAGCCCTAATTAAACTTATCTGTAAGTATATCTACTCCTCTCCAAATAGCATTCAAATCTGAAGCAAAACAATGTAATGACTTCTGTACTTTATTTACCTTTTCGTGTTTTTTCTATTACTATAACAAATTACGCTTCAGTTGAAAATTTGATATTAAGTTTTGGGCATGCCCAAGAAAGTGTGTCATCTCTATTCATATGTAGCTGTGATTTTTTTTGGAATAGAATCAACCAACGCCTTTGTGTACTTGTTTGTAAATCATCACTTTAACAAAACAAACAGATTGCACGATTAAATTTTTGCTTATATATTTCCTCGACCAGGCGACTTCAAAGTTCTCTTTTAATCTTCGTCTTAAAAACCCTGCCCTGAGCCTATCTTCAACACACGATGGCAGCTTCGCACCTCCCTTTGCTGAACGTCAAGGAGTAAAGTAATCCGCAGGACTTGGTCTGAGTTTATATCGGCAACAGCGAACTTCCATCAATATCATTCAGTAAAAGCGTTAAAAATATACTCAGAATCAGATTAATTAAAAATAAGTCAAATAGATCTTATTTTGTTGGCGTGATTTTCTACAATTCAAAACTTACCAAGAGCAATAACGGCGCCATCAAAATGTGTGATAAAGCAAAACAGGAAAACACAAGTGGCTCGACATTTAATTTTCATCATGCAGTCTGCATGCATAAACAAAAAAACGATTAGTAATAAATATTCAGGGCTTGCAAAAGTCAATAAATTCAAAATTTTTTCAAGGTTTTATTATATCATCAAACGTATACCAACATTGGTTTCAGATGCTTAGAAGCCAGTTTAGGTAAATTTTATAGGTCAAAATAAAGCCAAAATTTTAAGTTTGGTCAAAATTTGTTAAAATTTTTTTTGATCAAAAATTCTTTTTCAAAAGCATACAAAAGTTTGTTTTTGTTTTTTTATGGATATTTGAGAACCAATGAAACGTTATGAGATATTTTATAAGGTACATCTTTGAATGAATCTTTGCTACTCAAACTTCTGCAAATAGTTGTAACATGCCGCATTGCAATTGTTTGGGTTAACTTCTTTATAAAAATAATTTTATGATAATGTAAAACTCATTTTTTTAAATTAAAAACAAATTAAGAATGCCAACCTCGGCATGAATAAAATAACTAAGAACCCTACATGTCCAAATTCAAAAATCAAAAAGTCAATTTTTACTATACAGTATACCGTACTGCATATATCACAACAAATCAATCAAATGTTTGAAATCTTAGGACAGTACTGTTTTGCTTTCACAGCTTCAGCAATCAACAAAACTTTTACACAACGCAACATTTTACCAAGCAAAATCGAAATTGTGTCAATGAACTTTCCAATAAAAATTTAAACACAAATAAAACCAAAAATTCGTGAAAATTTAAAAACAGCAACCTTCAATCAAAATTTACTGGTTATTAAAAAAAATGGAATTGACATGAAAATGTGTGCAGATTCCTAGAGTTTTTGCCCTGCAGCGGTTAGTTACTGTAATCACAATAAGACTGACTGATTGATTTTTTTTAACTGCTGTTAATGAAAAGTGAAGAAGTTTACCTACTTCAAAGTTACGTGAATTGCGAATAAAACTTTTTTTTTAATCAAACTTTGGATCTAAATAAGGCCAAAACGGTTTAGGTCAAAATAAAGTCAAAATTTAGCTGAAATAAAGTCAATTAAAAGTTTTTAGGTCAAAATAAAAAGGGCCCTTGTCATAATTGATTTAAAGGTATTTGTTTCTACCATTTAACGAGATCAACTTTTTATGCCATTATCCATGGTCAAGTGGATAAAACGTCTGCTAATGATAACAATATCATTGTGTTGGATACTTAGCTGCATCAAATCACAATTATTGATATCAAGCATCTTTCAAATTCTACTGTAACAAATTAAAAAAAGTTGTGATTATTGCTGAATTAAAAAATCCTCCTTTCCCCAACGCTCTTGTTTACAGCGTTATCAGGGCTGCAAAGAAATAACGTAAGATGTCTCAAATCCTATTTTGGAAAACTCAATTTTTGATAAATAAAGATTGCTTAACGGAACAAAAAAAAAACAACAAAAACCGGACAATGTGAAAAACAATTGACAATAAGTCAGAGCCAAGACAAAATGAAACACTTTATAAAATACAGGACGTTTCAACTGAAACTTAAGTTATTTTGTATTTTTTTGAAATAAAATTCTCAAATAGAATTCTCAGATTTTATTTGGACAAGATCAAAAACGCCTTAGGCTAAGTTAAATCCAAAACGCCCGGTATTAAATACGGTAGAAAGTTTTATGTGACTGTATCTTGACTATGCTTGTTTGTCAAAGATTACCTACCATGCAGCAATGGAACAAACAACTTTTGAATCAAATTTTAAAACAATATTCTAATCTAAAAGCTATGCTGTAATATCAATATCAATATCTATAAACGTCAAGTTATACCTTAAAAACTGCATGTACTGTATAGCAATTTTTTTGTAATTTTTTTCGTTTGTTTTTATACTGTAGCTTGTTTTCTGCAAAATTAATACACATAGTAAAACATTTCTCTACGTCCAGCCTTGAAAAGGCTTCTTGTTTTGAGCAGTTTTTTTTTGCTCTTTTACTGCAGGTTTTGGAATTTGAAGTGCTGGCTAGTAGAAAAAAAGGATAATCAAAACGAACGTGGAAACAACGAGTAGAAGATGAAATGAAAAACAACAATGGACTGGTGAAAGAAGATGCAAAGAGTAATAAGTTGGGCAGCGCTTTGCTGTGCATTTAAAAGCACTAAACTTATGATCAAGTTAACTTTGCTAAACCGAATGAAGACTTGATTTTAGCATTAATACGATTATTGGTGTACAATTATTATTATTGCATCCCGGTTTACAAAAAACAAGTTGCTATATTTAGTCACAGCAAACAAAAGTTAATTTGAAGAAAAGTAGCAATCAACTGTAAACAGTATTTAGCTCTAACACTAAACTTTCGAGCTTTTACGGCCCTGATTTGTCTTCAAATTATAATTCAGGTTTGGATAGGTTTGAATTAGTCCGCCGTTTATAACTAGAAGGGTGTATGTGATTGAGTGAAATGGCGAGGTTTGGTAAAGTCAATGACCGTACGAAATCCGGCCAACTACGTTGATGGAAAAAAAACGATCAAAACTGAACTTTCATGATGATGATGATGATAAACCGCCCAGTAGGTCGAGCGGTAACGTGTTCGTTTTTGGAGTGGGAAGTCTGAGGTTCAATCTCAGACTAGTCAAATCGGACACAGAATTGCCAATGGCTCTCCACCGCTACGACAATTCTTCAAAAGGAGCTGCGTTGCCCAGACGCAATGATGCGGAGATGAGCCCCGTCAACTCGTCACATGCTTCCGCGTAATAAAACGAGTGTAATGAAAAATTTGATTTGACTGAAAATGATGATAAGGTTTAATGAAATAATTGAAGATCAAAAAACGTAGCGTAAAATCAAGTCAGAACAAATTTTATTTTGTGCATTTTGCGCATTAAAAGAACTGCAACATTACATGACTTGAGCAGTCAATTAAAATCACTATTACTCCTTACTAAAACTTTTAAAGATACAATTTTTTAACAATCGCCATTTCTCCTTTAATTTAAAACTTTTGCACAGAGCTGAACAGCGCTGTTTCGAGGTTTTAGCTCTCATCGGCAGCACTCAGCTATGAAATCGTTATGATTTCCCAGGAGTCGACCACAAAGAACGTCAAACTTTTCGGTTAAAACTTTTGATTAAAATAAGTTCTTCAGGAATTTTTACTACTTTAAACCAGGCTGCAACAAAAATAATTTTATTCTTCTTATCCCTTTCGCTGCCGTGCGCGACTTACCATATCGTATGGCACTATGCTGCGCGCGACCAATTTTTTTCTGGTTAAAAAAACTGTCGCGCCTATAATGCCTTCATGGCTAAGGGTCGCCGTTGTTCATAGTCGCCAAAATCATAGATTTAAGCGCTTTTTCTTTTTTTCCGCATGACTGTCACTTTGTCATTTGTAGCACTCTGTAGTACAAGTCTACGATTTACAGCTTTTTTTCTTTTTTAGAATTGCCGCTTCATTGTTTTATGCAAGCATTATCATCAAAGAAAAAGAACAGTTTATTACACAAAAGTTTTACCTTGTGGAAAATCTTACTGTAGTAGAATAAACCCTTGTTAGCTGTAGCAGGCAATTCAGGTAAATGAGTTACTACCGGTCTCATTACCACCCATGGATTTGCCCCTAGTTAGATATTCTGAGGTCCCTTGTTAAATTTTTTGAAATAAATTTATAAATTACACCTCATCACGGCAGTACTACGTTTCGCTTAAAAATATCACCTTTTTTTTAAAGCATTAAAATTTGGGGGGTCGGATAACCCCCTGGATTTGCCATTGATTAGATTTTTTGAAAAAAATACGAATTTTACCTTATCTCGGCAGTAGACGACAGCTAGACAAAAAAATTACGATTTGTTTGCTTTTCAAAATTTCAAAAAAATTTCGGGGGGAGTCTAATCTGATGCCCCTCACCAGATTGGCCCCTGGTAAAATTTGTCAAAAAAAATCTAAACTTGTGTATTACAACGTGACCTTTCATAAAATAACAACTTTTAACAAACATTGAGATGTTTTGTGGCTTTTCCAGCATTTGCAAACTAAGCGATTTTCCACCTCCGGCACTGAAAGGATGAAATACTCTAAATTAATTAGTAAAAATGAAAAATATCATCTTTTGCGAAGTTTAAAAATCTGTGCACATAAACAAGAAATTACCAAATTATAAGATTAGTTTTCTAGTGAAAAAAGTAAAATCTATGCATACATTACGGACTGTATTAGTTTTGAAATTTTGAATGACGTATTGTTGACTGTCAGTATAACATCTAACCAAATAAAACAGTAAAAATCTTTTTGCTGGGGCAGTTTATCAAATTACTATGTAGTCGAAATCAAAGAGTACAGTTTCTATACCATCAATTGATTACATAATGTAAATTACGATTTTGTAATTCCTATTATTAAAATTTTGACTATTTTGTTAAATAGAAATTTGGTTAATGTTGACTATCGTTTTCTTAAATTTGCTTTTAAAATAGATAACTATTTCCTAATTTTTGTATATTTTTACAGCTTAATTGTTAGATTTTGCTTTGATATTTAGTTTGTGGTTGATATTAAGGTTTCAAAAAGTGTTCTATAACGAAGGACTAAAGTGAAAGATGTAGCAGATGTGGTAAACTGCTATGATATTGTTTATTTATCTATTTATTTAGTTTTTGATCTCAACTACTACATTGATGTAAAGTTTTTTTCCGGTGCTGGCATTGGTCAAAATTTTCAGGAATTTTAAGGACAGATATTATTTCACTATGTTTGGCAAGATTTTTCTCTTCGTTTGTTCAAAATTTTTCTCTTCGTTTGTATAATAAACTGTTTTGTGTCCAGCTGATACATAATTTTTTTTTAGCATATTTTATTCAATCATTATTTTCCAGCGTTACTAAATTACAAAATGCTACTCTTACTTTGCTGTCAACTTGATAGTGAGCTAAGCTACAATTTAGTACCTTACCTGTTTTCCAATAAAAAAGAAGTGAAAATGTTGTTGGCAAAATTTCAACGCAGAGTTTTTTATTTGTAAAGACTAATCAGTTTTATCGCTGATCAACGTGAAAAAAAAAAACAAAATGAAAGGAACTTCATTGTCATGATTGGCTTCACTACAGCAATATTTTTAAACAATGGCATCAAGAAGTGGAAATGCAACGCAGTCGAAATCACAAAAAATTACTTCGAAAATAATCTTTAAAAAATAACTAGACAATGCAACTTACAATAGCAAATTCTTCACTAATATCTCCAAAACGTTGCTATATATTACAATTTCAAATTTGGATCCGTCACTGTTCCCTGACCTAGTCAGGTTGAGCCCCTAAACTAGATTGGGCGCGACAGTCGCTATTCGCTGTCATTTTGTGTTAATTGCTTGTTGCTTCATAACAATTTGAGCACTATGGCTGTAGTGAAAAGATTTACAGTAAGCTCAACAAACTTAAAACTTTTAACTGACCACAAGTGACTGCGCTTGTAATTGGTTTCTTAATCTGTCTGCATGCAACCGTTGCTTGATTTTGGCTTTGTCGATGGTGTACTGCTTCCAGGTTCAAGAGGTTTTATCATTCAATATTTTACTTTGCAGACGATGTCTCCATAATTTGTCAGGAATTTATTCCATTCCAAGGACTGTCGAACTAGTTCAACTTCAAGTTATTTAAGAAGTGAAAATGAACTGTTATCTAAGTTTGGTAAAGCAATCTGTATAAAACTGAATTACCGACACTCAAGAGATTAATATGCTGCAAAGGGCCCCCTATTTGGCATAACGTTAATGCAAACCGGAGGTTTGATTTTATTAAGTAGTGAATTTAGCCTTTGTTCCAAAAAGAGAATTTTCTTATTTTCCATAAAAATTCATCTATTTAAAACAGAAATTTTTTGTTTAAAAGGCTAAAACTATCTGTGATGCAAAGTCTGTGATTATCAAAATGAAAATTATGCCAGTTTTGTCATTTCTCGCACGTGTTTATCGTTTTCCAAGTTTAATGATTAGTCAACTCAATTGCATTGTCTTGAATCAAGCATTTTCTAAAATCTGCTCTCTGACCATCTACGGGTTAAGTAAAGCCTCGGTATTCCGTTGGTTATGATACACTAAATAATCCTATATTTTTGTAACTATTGCATGTTAAACAGGTAAAAAACTATCATTAATGTAACATTGATCATGCTTTACCTTACTAGTTTTTTGATGTAGCACAACGCCAGTAGAATGCTAGACAAAAAAAAAAAATTTAAACTGTCCTTTTGTAACTCAATTTTACATGCGTTTACACCATCTAAATTTAAAAATCGGTTTCTCCACGCACTTAATTCACATAACTTGGGTAAAAATGAAATTGAAACGATGAACACCAGACAAATCTATACTCAGTCATTGAACCAAGAAGGAGTCATAGGTTGGTCCGTTTTTTCATTTTTCTATCCCAAACATGGGGAAACAGATCCACAATGATATATTGCGCAACTTTTTTGAAAGCCTTTAATTATATAATAATATGAAATTTAATGCCATGAAAATCTAAACCGTATATTGTTATGTACCATGGTCCAAGTTTGTATCCTTTTTGTAATCAACAAGATGAAGCTGGGCCCCATCTTGTTTTTTTTCATGCATTTAGTTACAAAGTGCATGGAATTTCTTTATGTTTTTGTAGCGGTAAATGCAAAGAGGAGAAATATGTAATCCTGAATACGCTAACAATAACAATGACAAACTGTTTAAGTACCAACAACATTAAATAAAAACATTTAAACTGTCAAAAAGGCGAAAATTTAATGCACGAAGAAAAGAGTAAAACGAGACCCAGCCAAATACGTGGAGGGGAAACAAAGGCCAAACGCCACCAAACAAATTTTAAAAGAAAAAAAAGAACTAACCCAAAAAACCCAAGCGATGCTCCCAACTGGTGGTAAAATAAATATACTGTATAATATGTCTATAAGTGTAAATAAATAACCCAAACTTTAAATGGGAAATGAGAGCGTGAGCAACAACTAATGCAGGGACAACGCAATGCGGGAATCAAGTGTGAGCGAGCATGAAAGCGATTCAAAAGGAAAACTTTGGTATATCTGAAAATAAAAAACAAACACTAAGCTAGTGAAAACTGATGATACAATTATCTGCAAAATATACTACTGGTATAATAGCTTACATGCTCTTTACAAACAAAGGTGAAATAAATTATCGTTAAACTAACGGACTTACCTCCTCTGTCCTGCGCAAAACAAAAAGTGATAAAGGACATTGCGCATGATAGAGATGTCAAGTCATAAAAAAACAACCGCTAGGTGTCGGCAAAAATTTTAACAGTGCATGAAACAAAAAAGGTGCTGATAGTTTTTGATGTTTAAATTAACCGGGTATTCTTTTCTCCAGCTGTCTTTGAGGTTATATGTTTGTATTTTGATTTTAGTTTCCTGCCGGCCCAACATTGTCCGTCACGGTTAATCATAAATAGAATATTGTTTTCTTGCTTAGTGCCACAGAAAATTGTATTTGGAAACTATGAAATAGTATAGTTCATAACAAAGTTAATTTTGATCCAGACAATACAGAAATTAAAAGCATGTTATTTTCTAGGCAACGAATCAAAAATTATCGATTAAATACAACAAATATTCAAATATTTGAAAATAATTGTTTCATGTTGTGTTTTTTTGCAATTTAGCTGAAATAAAAACCATGATAGATAGATGATAGGTACCGGCATTAAACAGAGATGATAGTATTCTTGTAGTACTGAAAATCATTAGACATACTGTACTACCGTTTAACGAATGCAGTGATTTGTACAGGGTGGGCCATAAATTTCGATAAACAGGAAAAGCAATATATTAGATAAATTTAATTCATACAATGTGATCTAATTTCATTTTTTCATTATTGTGCCAAGTGCAGTTTCTAGTGCAGTGGTTCTTAAACTTGTTGGAGGTACCGAACCCAGCAAGTTTTATGCAGACATTTAACGAACCCTTCATTGAAATTCAAACCATATCAGTTAATAAACTTGAATCTAATCCAGGGGTGTCCAACGCTTTTGAGAGGCGGGCTGGATTACTTTTTTGAGCTTTAGCGGGCCACACAATTCTCATAAACTGTTTGGATGATTTTTATTCCGAATTCTGCTGACATAAGTTTCGCATTGCTCTACCAAAGTAAATAATTTTTAAACCGGAGTAAGCCTTTAATAAAAACTTTGTTTTGTGTTCACCAAAAATTAAAGTTTGTTGAATTATAGTAGGTGAAAGAACTTTTTATAACACAAAAAAAATAACAACCCTGTGTTATATTGCACAGCACCACATCTGGGTTTTGCCAAAGAAAGGGCTTCAACCAAAAGCCAACATTTTTCCATGCCGAAGTTTGTACAGTATCCAGCAACTGATGCGTTGAATAAACTGCTGCACATGTAAAATGCATCATAGACAACATTCAGGAGTGAAGCCCTCTGCAGTAAGGGGATTTTTGCAATTTATAAAAAAAATAGCCAGTTTAGCGCCATTTGAAAGAAATTTTGCACTCTTTTAGAGCGAATTCAAAAAATTGCATTGCTAAGTCAATTCATCCCCTACCTATTGGTCAGGTTCAAAACATGTTTAAAAGCTATAGCATAATTGGGATTTTTCAATTTTGAAACTTTTTGAATTACTTGGCTTAAGAGAGAAGCTACTAATCAGCTCCCATAACGCCTGTTTCCCAATAGGTGCATGACTGAACACATCTGGATAAAATATGAGGTATGCACTACATAGCTGTTGTGATCCTTCGTTTACAAACTGCAAAATGTGCGGTGATAAACATACAAATAATGAAACAAAAATAGTTACACCCAAGCTTACCTAGTGGCCAACGTAACGCAAATTTGCTGCTTTCTAACTCGTAGTGGCGTTATTGACCAAATAGCATTCACAAAAATTTATTTGAAATTAATGTTTGAAAAAATCAGTGTCAGTAAATTTGACAAAAATATTTTTTGTAAAAACTTGCAAGTATCAAAAGAAACTTATAATACGCCTGGAGACCAGTAGCGGACCGCACTTTTGATAGCATTGGCCTAAAGTAAACTATGCATCTGTTGCGGAATTGAACATCAACCTTGTGCGTAAGCAGAGAACACTGTGATTGCTATGCGTATTACAAATAGCGTGTGCATACTTATTACTTATCCTAATCTCCGCCGAACCTCTGATACTGACTCACTGAACCCCTGGGGTTCGATCGAACGCAGTTTAAGAACCACTGTTTTACATTATGCAAAAGATATTTGAAAATTATCTGAAAACTAAAGAACAAGTAGATTAGACAGCCTACATTTCTCCTCTGCATCAAAACGTATGATTTTTCCTACGTGTCCTGCATAGACATCAGCCTCATCGACATCACAAAAAGGTGTCGCATTCATTCAAAATAATATTATTCGTGAGTACAGTAAGAATTTAAATATTAGCAACTACTCTGAGTGAATCTTTAGTACTGGTAATTATAATGAAAATTATGCTCAATGCAGTGGGATGAATAGATTTCAGCAAATTTCTAATAAATTCCTAATGCGATCGTTCACTTACCTACCTCTCGTACATTTTTGTGGCTACGTACTACCGGCCACATAAATTTCTTCGACTAAAGGACTAGTTGCAATCTTATCAGCCAAAACCATCACATGGTAATCCTAACTAGCGTCAAATTCACGCGTTAACATTCACTTCTCTTCCTTAATTAAATGCAAACTTGCAATTTTCTGTCAAATATGTACTGTGTATTCCAAACAATTATTGTTGGTTGCTTTATGTATTTATCAAGTGGTTTAAAATGGATTTTTCAGTCCTCGAGATGGTTCGAGTTAAGCTGTCATCCAATCCAACAATGTTACGTTAGATTAGATTTAACCTTAAACTTCATAAAAAGCAAAAATTAAAAACTTTTTTCAAAATTTGTGATACTAAGGTTTTCCTAAATTTTTGTCCAATTTTTTTGACAATTCGTCAATGAATTAGTTAAAATTATTCGACTTCAAGAGAAAAAAAGGCAACTTGACCAAGCATCATTTTAAAAGCGTCAAAAAACCTGTTGAAATATTTGTAGAACAAATACTTGTTATGTTGTCCGTCATTCACGATGCAGAATAAGCCTACATCTATTAGGCATTCCACTAGATAACAACAAAGCACTATATCAATATTGGGTTTGAACAAATCTTAATACAAGTTGGTTAAAAAACAGTTGTTACAAGTAGTTGTTTGGTAAAAGTTGTTACGAATTGGTTAATAGTCGATATATATATATCACAACCATATTACATAATTTCTGACAAGCAATCATATCTTCTGTACATACGCGCAATACTAAACCATTGATGACAAGGTTAGCCAAACCACAAGGCAAAATCTATAGTTACCTAATTATTACAATACAGAGGAAAGTAGAAGACATTTTGTCACAAGCTAAAAGTATATCCGGTCTTAAACAAATATCACGGCTGCGATTCGAACCTATGCTCGCAATATTACGTCAGTTATGCAATCTTTCACAAATAGTGTTTCTTGAAATGCTGGAAAAAGAACTCAGACAAAATCCCATGCCCCATTTTTATTAGAAAAAGTACAAAGATTTTCCGGCCATGATTTATCAAGAATCGATCAAAAGGCTATGAAATTAAAACAGCCGCTAAAAGTAAATTGTACATTTAGTGCAATTTATAACAGACCTTGATCACCCTTGATTTGGATCTTTCGTAAAAAATAAGTCATTGCACAGTTTGTTTTTTTTCCGAAATCACATACAATTTTGAAGCATTCGTGCGAAAGGATATTTCTTGTCAGCAATGATAAGCAAACAATTTAACACTTTGTTCACATACAGTAAATCATTTGACTTATGAAACAATACAACTACAGTACTTTACCCTTGTTTAACACGGGGGCCATTTTTGCTCTCCTCTCGTTCTTTTTGTGAAAAATTCCTTCGGAAAGACATTTTTAGATCAAATCAACTTGACTTTGAGTCAAAATGTATTACATAATGACTTCTGAAAATTTGAAGCTCCTAAGGTAACGGGAAGTATCCCGATTTGTGATGTTCTTCACACTTCCCAAAATCTGAGCATTTTTTGACCAATATCTAACTTAAATGACGTCTCAAGATGTTACTGTGATGTAATCACTTTGACTTAAGTATTTTATAATTCGACATAAAAAACGAGACCTATGTACAAAATTTGAACCGCTTTTGACGCCATCGCTAAAATGATGTCACTTTTCGAAATTCTGGCCGTGAGGTACAGCGATGACGTTATAAACTAAGAACCAGTTGTTCAAAAACCTTTTGGTGAACGCCAAATGGCATGCCCCATTTTCTGTTCCCATGGCTTTTGGTTTAGGAGTTAGATAGGGGCATCCCCCCGTGTAAAATGCGTTGGTCAAAGTTCTAGCGTAAAATAGGATAAAACGTACAAGCATTTACAGTATATCTTTTGGTTAAAAGTTGATATTAAATTGTTTTTAAATCCCATTATCACCTGAAAAACAAAGAAGAAACATGATGAAAGCAACATTTTGTAATAGGAAACAGTGCAATCAATTTTTGTTCACATTTAACCTATGCATGTGGATTATAAAACAAGCTTTACAAAATTTTGCTCAAATAAATTACAAACTACAAAATATTTTTTAAACGTTTATTTCTTGTTGATTTTTTTAATCCAACTAATTAGTGTTGAATGGAGACCAAATATTTACTACGAGAAGTAGAGTACGATGTTTTTTTTAATAAGTCATGTGACATTCAAAATAACCTAACTACTTAAGTATCATAACGTAACACAGTACAAGTCCAAAATTAAAAATTTTAAGACCCTACAGTCTGTTTCACCCGCAATTGGGATCATCAGGGGTATCTTATGCAAATAGAATAAAATTCCATTCGCTACTCCATTCGTTTCAATTTCTATCAAAGTGTGGGCAGTGGATTCGCAAGTGATCACTTCTAGTGGATATCCATCTTAAACATCTTATGCCTTTCTTCGTTTGCGGGTTTTGCACTGTGATATACACTTCACCACTTAAGAAGAGTAGAAAATGCCAGTTACAGTAGTTTTTCTTCAAATAGTCTAACCGTTGTTGTTTTTTGATTTTTCGTCCTTAGCACAATCTACAGCATAAAGCTGTTAAACGCAAGCAAGAATACTGAAGCTGCTACAGAAACACCAATAATAATATCAGTGTTTATGAAACCTGAAGTACCGGTAACTGAAGATTTTGTGGTAGTATCTACAGTCCTAGCACCTGCAATGAAAATAACTTTATCAGAGAGTGTTTGCAAATGCAAAAGATAAAAGAGCAAGAAATCAAACAGATTAATGCAGAGAATTAAATAATTCATTCTTTTTTAATCATTGTACTATTTATTACACATTTTACTACTTTTCAAAAAAAAAGCGAAAACAAACTCTTTAGGTGCTGTGAGTGACCTCAAATCCTAAATTGTTTTTGGCTGTAACGCCTCGTTCTTCACATGTGCAAATTAGTTTGACCAAAAAAATAAAGCAGGTGTTAAAGATTTTGTCACCAAACATAAATGTCAATGCAGCAATGCTAACATCAGAAAACTTTTCAAAAACTTTTTGGGCCAGAAAACAGCGAAAAGGACTTTTCAGTCTTTTTGACAAGCATCCATTTGCCCAATGTTCACCTGATCACCACATGTTGTAGAAACTTTACTCTGACCCCTGTTACATTGCTCAACGTCAAGCAAAACAACTGTAAAAACAAAATTTATAGTTTTTGATTTGACCCAACCGACAAACGAACCCGAGTCTAGCCTTTCAGTAACTGATGATCTATTCATCCGATCACGGATCAGTTTGGTAGTCAACTATAGCGCAATGAAAGGTACGTGAATGTTTATTGCAACTAACGATGTTTAACTAAAACCATATATCGAAGATCAGGACTGCAAAAATTTTTAGAAAGAGAACCGTATCTAATATTGCTTTTGCGATACAAAATAACTTGCTTATTTCAGAAAAAGGAATAAATGAATAATTAAATATTTTTTTATGAACTCATCAAATGTATATCTCTAGATGGTCTTATTTCTATTGATCTTGGAAAAAATCTTTAACAATAAAGAAATTTAATTTGTTTGCCTTTTGTATTTTCTCGTTACATGTCATATTTTTGGACATGTTGCTTTGCTTCACTTTCGTGTTGGCTGTTCAAACTGTAAATTTTGCTTTACATAATTTTTGTATCCATAGTTTGACATGGAAACCAATAGAGTACTAGCAAATTAATCGGCTATAAAATCAATTAAAAATAATTAAATAATAATAATACTAAAGACGAAAGAGGTGTGGCGCCGTTCTGTTTTCTTTTTTCTTAGTGAAGTTTCGAACTCTTGTTTTTTGATTTGTTGTTTTACATTCAAAGCCATGGCTCATTCTATTTATTTCTTGATTCAAAAGCCACAAGCAAATTATCTAAAATTCGCAGACGTTGAAACTTGAAAAATCCGGTTGTGTTGTAAGTACTTGTTTGTTTGTTCTTTAATGACGTAAGAAGTTTTTTGATTAATCGTTTTCAATTTCTGTGTTGTATGCAAATTTTTGGAGTTTGCAAGCTGAGACTTTGCGGTGTCGAAATACATTTTAGTTTAGTGTCTGCGGAGAGCAGAGGCTTTTTTGCTTTCCTGTAACAAAAGCAAGTAGTCGGTAAAAAGGGAAATTTTAGATTGAAGCTAAGTTATCGCTGCCTTTGTAGCCTGTTTAGAAAACACTTTAAATTGTTAGTATTGTGTAGTCGCCCAAGTGCCCGTTGTTGAATCCTGAATACTGTATTATCTGACCGGCTTGCTCCACCCCAAGATTTCCTTTTACGCCTCCCGTTAGAGTTAGAGTTAAATTTTTGAAAAGTCTCAGCTTTCAAATCAACATTGGATTTACAAGCAAATTATCAGTTACAATTTACATGCTACACTGTTAAAAATTTTCGTAATATTTACTTTAACTGAAAGGGTAACTAAATTTACGGTTTTTTAATCACAGGTGTTTTGGTACATTTTACAGTGAAAATTTTAGTAAAATTTGAATACAGCTTAATTAGTAACTTTTTTTACGGTTTTGTTAGTTGCTTTAACTTAATTATTTTGTAAAATTAACATATTTTTACCGTAAAGTTTCATAACTTTATATAGAGTATTTCGTCTTACTATAAGGTTTATAGCATTTTTTTTTACATTTTTGCTGTAAGCAAAATTACTAAAATAATGGTATTTTTTTGTATCAAACTTTTGCTGTAATTTCGAAGTACAATTTAATTTGTAAGTACTTTTACGGTTATAATCATTATTTTAATTAACTAATTTGTAAAATTAACATACGTTTACGGTAACTTTTCGAACGGGTTATTAACGATAAAAAGTTTTACTCTTATGCTTGCCTTAACTGCTTTAACATTTTGATTGTCAGCAAAATTACAAAATTTTGGTACATTTTTGTACGGTTACTTTTGCAGTAACTTTAAACTACAAGTTAATACGTAATTATTTTTAAGGATATAATTTTTGTTTTAATTAGCTAATTTGTAAAATTAGCATGCATTAATCGCAAATTTTTGAACAATATAATTACGATAAACGATTTTACTATTAGTTTTGCATTAATTGTTACTACTTTTTAACTGTAAGAAAAATTACATAATTTTAGTAAATGCTTTTACAGTGACTTTTGCAGCAACTTTATGCAATAAGTTAACATGTAGTTGTTTTTATGGTTTTAAAGTTTGTTTTAATCAGCTAATTTGTGAAATTAACATTCGTTTAATAGATAATTTTTACGGTTTGTTGCGAATAAAAAATACTACTATTATTGGTTTAAATTTTTTACATTTTAATTGCAAGTAAAATTACAGAACATGACTATTTTATGTAGTTTGTACCGTAAGTTTGTATGTTAAGTTATGGCTATGAAACAATAGCTATAGCGTAATGTGCAGCCTAAATATAACTACAAAACTAAATAAAAGCTTGATTCGGTATTTATCGGAGCATTTGAAATAGTTTAACAAAAATTTCCCCTTTTTTGTAGGTGCTGCATTTTTAAAAAATGCAAATCCAGAATTAAAAATAATTGATCTGCCTCCAAACCCAATGTGAAAAAAACAACCAAATGATCCAAGTGTAAAAATCCTGACCTGCATCCAATTTACACACTACACAGCTCAGATCGCAATCAGAGATGTCCGAATTAAACTATTAAAAATCTAGAACATCAAATCCACAAATTCATCGAAGAAAAATCCCAATGCTATGTCATCCACAACTGTTTAAAAATAATGCTGTTTGTGTATTTTTTTCTTCTTATCATTCCATGACGGAAGAGGTAAAATAAATTTGTTTAAAAGTAGTTGTTTAACCAGAGTTTAATGGAATCGCTGCATTCAGCCAGTAACGACTGGCCTAAAAACCAAAATCCAAATGAGAAAAGCTTCAAAATACAACTTTGTGGAGATGAAATTTAGCAAACGCCTTCTTGCGCCCTTATTGTTTAGAAACGGCAAAAATGTGGTAAATTTTACCAACTCGCCATTTTTCGAATGTCACGTGATTTGCCAAAGTCCAATAAGGTGAAAGCAAAGTTTCAAAAGTTAGCAATTTGATCAGTTATCGGTTGAAGCTTGGTTGGAGTGGGGGGCGAAGGATTGTAGAGTTTTAGTTTAGTTGGTTAAGGCTCAGTATTCGGGTTTATTACTCGACATTGTATTTACTTGAATGTAGGTTACAATTAGTAGATTAGGTAGAATATCAACAGATGCCAGATCAGTAGCCTAGACTTAGGCAAGTGGTGCAATTCATCCGGTTCATGCGAAGACGCTCGTAGAATTTCATTACCAGATTCTGGATTACAGGTTCAAAGAACCGGTTGAAAATAGCTAGCAGTAATTAAAAAATGAAACTGCTTATTCTGCTATTCGGTAGCCTACAGTGGTACTGGTAGTTTAATAGTTTTAGTCTGTTCGATATGATAGCCTACAGTCAAACTGTATGGTTGCCACTTAACAATAAGAGTAAAAATTAGTATGGTTGCCAGGTTTCCATAGGGCTACCAGTAAAACCGTACTTGTAATTTTCTCGAGTGGGGAAGGCAGATGTTTTTCGGGCTGCATTGATTTAAGTTGCAGTTAATTACAGTAATCGGTACGTAATAGCAGATAGTGTTATGTTACAGGATATTGGTTACAATTAAGGTTGAGGTTAGGGTAGCCTGCTAATTAGGATTTGGCAAATTTTTATACGCGTGTTTAAGACCATAAGATGTATGTAAAACTAAAATACTCGAAATTTTTGAGAAGCTGAAGTTGTGCTATCTAGATCAGGTTACACTCTTTTTAGTCTTTCTCTCTACGATTTAATTTAGAGTTATTTTGAGCTTTGTTGCAGTTTTTTGAGCTTTGTAAGTTGAAAATCATTTAAAGCGACCTATATAAGGAAATAAAAGCAACAAAGGTCATTTATCAATACTGCGGCTTATGAACTTGTGCACCTTAGAGTCCAAAAAATGTGGTAGCCTATGAGAAATTAGGATATGCGTGTAGCACTAAAGTATATTTGTGTCGGGTGGAGATGATTATGGCATAATTCAATAGAGCTGCAGATTTTTTTAAAAAAGTGTAACTACTCTAGAAACCACCCTGGTTTTTGACAGTTTGACTTGCTCTGGGCTATTCCAAAAATAGCTAATTTTTGGACCATAGATAAGGCGCACCTAAAATATTCAAAATTTCAAAAAAACTGAAGGTGATATATGGATCATGCTTTACTCGCTTTCTCGTCATGATTTACCTAATTCAGAGTTATTTAGAGCTTTACAGTTGTACAGTTTATATAGCTTTGTAAGCTGCATTTTATTTAGAGCGCTCTATATAAAGAAGCAATGGAAATAAAAAGCCCATTTATTGATACTGTGCCTTATACATCGGTGTGTCTTTTAGTCTGAAAAATACGGTACAAAAACCTAGTGATAATACTTTATTTTTAGTTTGTGATTGATTTGTCATAATATAAGTGAAATTTGCTATCAATGAATTTTGATTGAAACCTTTGGCATCGCAGTGTAAAGTTTTGCTCATCACGGCGACTTATCTCGCATTTGAACAGCATATCAAAAAAGGATTCAACGTAAGATGTCCTTACATTGGCTTTGACTCTTATAAAGTGATTTCAACTTTTGTTGCTTATTTGTCACTGAAACATACTGCTCAACATTTTTGTGATGACAAAAATTGGCCGAAGCTGGCTGCAACATGTTTTGAAGAAGAGAGCCTAGTGATATATCACGCACATAAAGTGAGTTAAAATAAGTGATTAACTTCTGTCAGTATTATCGACAGCATCATTCGGTCCATGCATGTATGTGTGGACTGTGACTTTTAAGCACGGACGTTTGGATGCGGGACGTTTATTCCACGCCGATTAGTCGCGGGGACTTTTAGGCGCCAGAGATAAAAAAATTGAAAACAATTTTTTTCCAAAATTTTTTTTCAAAAAAAATTTGTTTTTCAAAAAAAAAATTTTTTTAATCGTTTTGCGGGCTTCTTGCCTAAAGGCTACCAGCGCCGAAGCCTTGGGAAGACCACCATAACGGCAAATTCTTTAAAAAAGCAATGCGAAAAAGTTACCCTCCCTCAGGATTCGAACCTGCAATGATAATCCAAAGGCTATCTATTCAAACGCTGCAGGTTCAAATCTTGCTGGAGGATAACTTTTTCACTTTGCTTGTTTTGAGTAGTCGCTGTTTTGGTGGTTTTTCCCTAGGCTTCGGCACTGGTAGCCTTTAGGCCAGAAGCACGCAAGCGAATAAACATTAAAACTCTGGCGTGCAAACGTCACAATATCCCAATCAAATTATTATCAAGATATTTGTTTCAAAAAAACTTTTTTTTCAAAGCAAATGTTTTTCAAAAAAATTTTTTTTTCAATTTTTTGAAAAATAATTCAAAATCCCAGATGCGTGTCTGGGTTGCACCTAAAACTATTTAACTGAAGGGGGAATCGAACAAAAACGTTTGCAAAAAAGTTATACCTGGAGCGGATCCCCCTCCAAAAATTTCTGGATTCGTCTATGTACAAGAAAGATTATTTTTGTCATTATGTTTTTGTAGCAATTCGCAGGCAAATACACCTTGTGTGCGAAACAATCTATAGTTCGCTGCAAATGGTTTGCAATGCTCAAAGAACTGCTTGCAACCAGAAAAGTGTTGATATAATTCATAAACTAATTATCGAAAGGTGAAAGAGGACTTGAGTTGGCTTTTTTATCTGTTCATTGCATTACTTTTTTGGCAATTTATGCTGGTTAAGTAAGCTTCCTTTAAATGTTGTCTCCACATTGCTTAAGATTTGCCGTATTTTTGATCCTTTTCAAGGTTTGCTGTGTCTGCACGTGAAAGCACGACATGAAACAAAACATTTCTTTCTTAATGGCCATACCAGGAGCTAAATGCTTGTGTCCCAGTTACGAATTAAAAATTCTACCAAAACCAAAATTTCCCCAAGTTAGGACACCAACAGATTTGAATTGGGTTGTATTAGCACAGAAAAAACTTATCCGTATTTATTTTTAGATGACACTCTGTCATTATTGAAAAATGTGTATGTTGCAATTGAAAATCAAGTTGTGTTGAAGATGGACAATTTTCTCCGCGTTTTCATCAGTTTTGGGCTTACTATGTAATTAATATAGAATATCTTGCGGCTGTTGCTCTGACACAAGAATTTTTCAGAGGTAATTTTATATGAAGGTATCTCTTAGTCTGTGTCATAGGTATAGTTTTTATCTTGTTTTTTTTTTAGACTAATATATTTCTTTCAATTCAGCGTAGGTATAATGTGCATAATATTTGCCTAGTTAATTCGGTGGTTAGATGACAAAGTAACGTATGCGATTTTAATCAGAGGTGGAGTCGAGGACACTAGGCTCGAGGCCAAGGCCAAGGACACAAAAAAAATCCGAGGCCAATGCCAAGGACAGCCTTTCCGAGGACAGACACTCTCGAGGCCAAGGAAAGGAATGCTCGAGGCCATAGACACACGCGCAAGTGCTCTCCAAAAACAAAATAAAATAAAAGGTCTTCACAAAGATTTTTCACGCGACCTCCAAAAAAAAAGGTCTTCACAAAAATTTTTCTAGCGACCTCCACAAAAAAACGTTTTCCAAAATATTTTTCAAGCGTTCCACAAAATTTTAACAATTCCAGAAATACTACTGTCCTCGAGCCGAGGACAGGCCAATTTTCGAGGACTTGAGGCCTCGAGGCCAAGGCCAAGGACTTGACCTTCGAGGCCAAGGCCAAGGACTTCAAAATGTGTCCTCGAGGACTCTACCTCTGATTTTAATCAGTCAATTATGATGTTTTTGACGTTTGCAGGCCAGAGTTTTAATGTTTAATCGTTTTGCGTGCTTCTGGCCTAAAGGCTACCAGCGCGAAAGCCTAGGAAGAGCCACCAGAACGGCAACTACTTAAAACAAGCAATGCGAAAAAATTGTCTTCCCACAGGATTCGAACCTGCAGCCTTTGGATTACCGGTCCACTGCTCTACCACTTGAGCTAAAGAAGACGTCTTCTTGCATGCTTAATTTAAAAGCACGCGAAACGATTGAACATTAAAACTCTGGCCTGCAAACTTCAAAAACATCATAATTGACTTATTATTAAAATTATAGATTTAGCAAGTTGCTGGATTTAAATATCCTAAATTAAGCATGTAAGGAGAATTCTTCTCTAGCTCAGGTAGTAGAGCAGTGGACCGGTAATCCAAAGGCTGCAGGTTCGAATTCTGTGGGAAGACAATTTTTTCGCATTGCTTGTTTTAAGTAGTTGCCGTTCTGGTGGCTCTTCCTAGGCTTCCGCGCTGGTAGCCTTTAGGCCAGAAGCACGCAAAACAATTAAAGTAACCTCATTGTCATCGGACAGGCCGTTATCTGTCTATAATTCAAAGATGGGGAATCTCGTTAAGCACTTTTCTCAAAGCATAACAAATCAGCATGTTACACTATACAGTAAAATTGCCAATTTAAGATTTTTGTATTCAGGTATTTCGCGTGGATCAAAGACAAGAAAAGTCTTTCAACGAAGTCAGAACGAATCCCAAGTATACAATCTTATTCCTTATTCGAAAAAACAGGGCTTCAACTGAAGCAACCTCAGCGAAAGCATAAGAAATAATTATAAACTCGTCCGCAGTCAACAAGTATTATATTTGTTCAAAAAATTCCTAATTAAAAAAAATTTTCATCATAGGGTCACAAACGTGACATCGTATGCTTTATCTCCGCTGTTGAGCGTAGGAGCGGGAATGGGATCATATGACGATAATTCATTTTTGATTTTTAGATTTTTTAGATCAACCTCAACACTTGCTGACTTTAGAGTTTAGATCCTTTTAAAACTTCAGGTTTCCTTTCGTTTATATTATTTTTGTGTATTTTAATGCTTTATGTTGAGGCACAATACATAGAAACAGTTGCTTTCTGTGTAAGCTAAAAAGAACGAAAACTGTGTATACAAAAAAAATGTTAAAAGGGCAATCTAGTCGAAAAATTGTTTGCTCCGTTTTCTCTAAATATTTTGGCTATCTGAAAACTAACTTCACCCAATTTGAGCGTTCTATACCCTTCCGTTCTTGAGCTATAGCAGTGTAGATTGCCACTTCGAAAGGCTTTTTCTTAAAAATTTTGCCAGGGTTGCCATTGCAAGGCTATAAACAAAATTTCAAAAAGTTTCTGCATGTTCGTAACTCTCAATAAGTGCTTTCGGCTGTGTTGTTGTCAAAATAATGTAAACGGTTAGAGTTGTAAATCAGCTGCTTTTCGAGTAAACTCAAGCGATTTCTCCTAAAGTTAATCTTCTGTCTCAATACTGACAAAATGGCAACACTGAAATTAGCGGAAAATTGCTAATTTTGAACAGTAATATGTCGAAAACGGCAAGATGTAGAAAGTTCAAATTTGGTAGGAATGCGTTTTAGGTTTTTTTCAACATTTTGGTTAAAAGTGAATAATTTGACTTAAATATCCTTTTAAGTCTTGCAGTCATCGCTGACTTTCTTATGGGGTTCATTTTTTTGAACTTTTTCGTGCTTTATTTATCACTGTGCAATGTGCATGTTGTTGTGTTTCACCATTTATTTAACCCCTAACAGTCGTAAGAAAATATTGGCATATTGTACTTTATAGTTCATTTGTTTGTTTTTTGTTGAATCTGTTCTCTTCACTTTGGATTTGATCAGTTCATCTTAGTGATAAATTTCTTTCAGCACAAGTTTTCACAGAGTCCAGTAGGTTGTAGTGGACTTCCTGAGCGATATTACAGTTGCTTCTTCAGTTTGCCATAAAAAATTGAACCAAATAGAACCAACTGCAACTTCACTTAGGAAGTGTACTACAACCTGCGGGACTCCGCGAAAGCTTGTGCCAATAGAAAGTTATCACTGTGTTGAATTGATAAGAGTCCAAAGTGAAAGTATAATAGTTCAAACTGCATTTTCATATTTCTTCAAGTTGGTAGTAAACATTAATTTGGAAATACTGTAAATGCAACTGCTTAATTGTTACCGGTATGTAAAAACTACTAATAAATTATAGTATTTTGAAATACGTGTGTACCTTTAAGTTACTGACAAGCGATATAGTAAATTAAACAGAGCATTTTTAGGTAAAATAGTTACTGATAAAACCCTGCTTTTTAAAATACGGGTGTCCCTTCAAATTGCTGCCAAGCCTCGAAGTAAATTTAACTAAACATTTTTAGGTTACAAAGTTACTGATAAAACCCCGTTTTTTAAAATACGGGTGTCCCTTCAAATTGCTGCCAAGCTGCACAGTAAATTTAACTCAACATTTTTATGTTAAAAAGTTACTAGTAAAACCCCGTTTTTTGAAATACTGGTGAACCTTCAAATTGCTGCCAAGCCATACAGCAAATTTTACTAGCTATTGTTAGGTTGAAAAGTTACTGGTAAAAATCCGTTTTCTTGCGTACGGGTGGACCTTCAAATTGCTGCCAGGATTTTTGTAATATTTGCGGGAAAAATTTTTAACAGTGTACGTCTGCATCGCAAATTTATCGGTAAGTGAAATGTATAATATTTGTGTAAATTCCTGTAATAAATTATGTCGATGAGATAACGAGCTATGTGCTAAGGTTATTATTTTGTTTTTGTTGTTGCGTTATAGTTTATTTGTTTTGTAACACTATACAACTTCACTTTTTTCGTAAATTATTTCTTGTGTGTTCTTTGAGTAACTTAAACGTGTGTTTTTTCTAGAAACCGCTGACCACTGGCATTAAAGACTATACTTTGGACCAAGTCGCGTGTTACGAATTCAATAAAAGCAGGCATAGAATAAGAACGATTCCGTAACAGAGGTAATAAACTTTTTGCAATACAACTGTGAGTGGAACGGTACTTCAATATCGTAGTCGAAATCCGGATCGTCTTATAGTTCCGTTCAGGCTCGTAGCCAGGATTTCGTTAAGGGGGGGCATTTGTGGAAGGTTGAGAAAACTGGAAGCGAAATTGAGACGGATTGTTCGGCCGAAATCTCAAATTAAAAGGTTCTTTCCGCCCAAAAACAGGTGATCTACAAAAAAAGGTCTTCACCGAAATTAAGACGGATTTTTCGGCCGAATTCTCAAATTTTAAGAATTCTTCTGTCCGCAGCACGGCAACTCCTTTACAACTTCGGCTTCCATATCCCTTTGGGGGGGCTGTTTTCATTATTGGGCAAAACTCGGCCTCAAATGCACCAAAAACGTGCGATTTTGCATACTTTTCAGGCCAATGACCCCCCCTGGCTACGCTACTGGTTCCGTCAGAGTAAAACATGAGTCTAAAAGATTCTCCCTCCGATTCATAAAAGCCTGGGATAGAGCTCCCACTCATCCTCCGAACTACGTTCCCGTTTTCTTCAATCTAAATTCATGTCAAAAGTAGTTCAACAATCAATTCTGCAATTTCAACTCCTAGCATAAAGTTGAGCGTTTTAATCAACTAACTCTGGCGTGCTGTTTTGTCAGTCTACTATACTTGCAGTCTTTTGAAACATAACAGATACTAATGCACTTTAGCTGCAGTATTTTAAACTAAAGTTAGTACGCTATAAACTTAAGTATTAAACCGGAAATTCGACTTGACATGACACTCAGGAATTTTATTTTCTCAAATTTATGCATTTTAATTTTCAGGTTTACAATTCTTATTATGCATTGTTTCAAGCCAAAATGGTTAGGAATTTTAAAACTTTACGAATTGTATCTATAATGATGTGTGGCTATATAACTGCAATAAATTCTTTAAAAATTATCAATCACAAAGCGATAGAAATCGATTGTACTCACTAATTAATAATCTTGATTTGTTTCGGTATCAAAACTTCCAAAATTGATTCAAATTTGACCGCCAAGAGAAGTTAACATCCATTGACAATTTTAATCGTTTTTGTAGTTTCCTGGCCCAGAAAAATCAAGAACCTGACTGGTTAAAGAGACATCTCTTGTATAGCCACAACCCTCTGGCAATATACTGTAAGTTTAACTTCCAGTTAGCATAAACAACAGAGAAATGATATCATAAATGCATTTTTACTGGGTGTTAATTGCATTCTGTACAATTACAATTTTTTGCAACTTTTTTATTTGCCATTTTTCTATTTGCTTACGTGGTCTCTTGTAAAATGTGCATATGTATTTAGCTACAACACTTGTAGAATCATAACTTTGTGTATGTTTGCAGTCAAGTGCGAATATTGTAATTTTCTATTCGTTTAGCCTACTTTAACAAATTGCTTTACATGCTCCGTTGTAGCACGGCAGTTTGTATTGTCTTGTCTTACTAGCCAAAATAAAATTGTGTATGCGATAGGTGTGAGTAGCCTAAAATTACAATATGCAGTATTTGGGAATACTTTGCGCATTAATCGTGCAAAAGAAAACTCCAAAATAAACTTTGTATGTATTCGGCATGATGATTTCGCGTCTGACGTTGTGTTTTTTAGTTTTGTGATTTTCTTAGCTCCATCAGTTTTCTTTGTATTATGAATATTCATTTAGCAGAGATAGAAGCTCTTTTGTAATCGTTCGTGCCGGGTTTAAAATAAGTGAATCATCCCGCAGATTCCGGTACGGTAGAGTGAAATAGCTAAAATTAAAATACAACATTCGATTTCTTTTTTTATTTTGGGGCAGCATTCGCGAAGGTTTTCAACAAATACACAAAAATAATCTCCTAAATAAGTTTTTGGAAACACTAAATTTTCTCTCTGATCCTGAACTGTTAGAAAAAGGGGGATTTACCAAACATGGATTGGTCACACGTAATGTGGCGGGAAGGGTAAATATTATTTAGTCAATCTTTTTTCTTGGCAGTTTAGGGTGGGAAAACAGATTCAGGGTTTCCAAAAACTCTTAATTGAGGAGGATTTTGTAGTTGTAGAAAATCTTTGCAACTGTAGCCTCGACACAAGTGCAAAAAATTTCAAAAATTATATTTCGATTCTCGCTATTGTATTCTTCCAAGTTTAGCTGGCTACCTCATTCCCTTTAAGGTTGACAAAATATCAAGCTTAATTCGGGCTTGACACGTGCCTTGGTTTAAGTGCAATAAAAACATTGATTCTGATAAGATCGAGGTTGAACTTTGTTCCGCAAGTGATTCCTCTCAGAAAAAGAGTAATCTTGAAGCTTCACAAAGTGACGGTGAAAATTTAATTTAGCTGAGCACTCATGAGAATAATCGTTCGACAATTAAACAGCAAATTACCAAACATACGGATAAATTTTGAAATATTGCGTAATTTGTATCGTTCAAAAAACCTTATTGTTTGATCTAACTCAACGCTAAACACTTAATTAAATAGAAATTCCCAGCTTTCATACAATTGCGTTCCTGCAAAAATCCTATAGCGCCCTCTGAAGACTAGTGATAAAGAAAAAGGCATACACGCATTGGCAGCAACAATGAGGAAAAAGTACCACAAAGCAAACGTTTGGAACAAACTTAATCAAAATATCTTTGCGACAGTGAATGACGACTTCATTTCAGCATCATTTTAATCAATGATCGACAGTATGCATTTGAATAAATATACTGTAGAATTGAACCAACCAAAAAAGTTTTTTTTAAGGTTAAACCCCCAACTCATCAATTGTTGTAACCAAAGAGTCTCATTTTTACTGACCTTGGAAACAATCTTTGACAACAAAAAAAATGTACTACGCTTGCACTTTGCATTTTCTCGTTAGTTTTCACTTTGTTGGACATTTTGGTTTACTTCACTTTCGTGTTGGCTGTTCAACCTGTTAGTCAAACTGTAAATTTTTGCTTTACATAATCTTTATACTCATAGTTTGACATGGGGACCAATTGAGCACTAGCAAAATAGTAGGTTATAAAATCAATCGAAAAAAAAGAACAAAAACAAAAAAACGACTAAAAAGGTTATAAACTTTTTCCAAGATAGTTGAATAATACCGGGAGAAATATATCCTCCTTTTTATTCGAAAACCGATTCCAGTTTATTGCAGTTACAAATTGCAATACGACTGTGAGTGGAACAATACTACGATATCGGAGTCGAAATCCAGATCGTCTTACAGTTCCGTCAGAGTGAAACACGAGTCTAACAGATTCTCCTCCGATTCGTAAAAGTCTGGGATGAAGCTGCCGTTTATGCTTCCAACTACATTCTCGTTTTCTTCAATCTAAATTTATGTCAAAAGTAGTTCAACAATCAATTGTGCAATTTCAACCCTTAGCATAAAGTTAATAGTTTTAATCAACTAACTCTGGCGTGCTGTTTTGTCAGCCTACAACTTGCAGATTGTTAAAACATTAAAAATACTGATACGCCTCAGCTGCATTACTTTGAACTAAAGTTATTACGCTATAAACTTAGTTTTAAACCAAAAATTGGAGTTGACATGACACTCAGCAATTTTTTTCTCAAATTTATACTTTTTGAATTTTAGTATTACGTTTCTTATTATGCATTGTCTAAAGCCAAGATGGTTAGGAATTTTAAAACTTTACGAATTGTATCTACAATGATGTGTGGCTATATAACTGCAATAAATTCTTTAAAAATTATCAATCACAAAGCGATAGAAATTGGTTGTAGTCACTGATAAATAATCTTGATTTGTTTCAGTATCAAAACTTCCAAAATCGATTCGAATTCGACCGCCAGGAGAAGTTAATGTGCTTTGACAATCGTGATTGTTTTCATAATTTTCTGTGCCAGGAAAATCAAGAATCTGACTGGTTGAAGAAACTTCTCTTGTATATCTACAACCCTCTGGCAAAATACTGTTAGTTAAACTTCCAGTTAGCATAAACCACCCAAAAATGATATCATAAATGCATTTTTACTGCGTATTGATTGTGTCCTGTCTAAGTCTTAATTACAATTTTTTGCAATTTTTTTGTTTGGCATTTTTCTTTGTGCACTCTTCTAATGTGGGTGTCTTCTTGCAATGTACAAATGGATTTAGCTACAACACTTGTAGAATCAAAACTTCGTGTATATGTGTATGTTTGCATTCAACTGTGATTATTGAATCTTTATTTTTGCTAGGCCTACTTTAACGATGTGCTTTCAATATTCCATTGTAGCACGGCTGTTAGCATTGTTTTACTAGCCAAAATAACATTGTGTGTATGTTATGTGTGAGTAGCCTAAAATCACAATATGCAGTATTCGGGAATGCTTTGTGCAGTAACCGTGCAAGAGGAAACTCCAAAATAAACTTTGTGCCGAAATGTATTTTGCATGATGATTTCATGTCTGACTTTGCATTTTAATATTTTCTGCCTTTTGATGACTCCATCAGTTTTTCTTTGTATTATTAATTTTCACGGTTGTTTTCAAAAGTTCGGATAGTTCAAAAGAGAATTAAGTCAGATAATAGAAAGATAACTCGTAATTGTTCGGGCGGGGTTTAAAGAAGTGAATCTTTCAGCCAATTCGGGTACGGTATACAGTAAAATAGCTAAAATCAAAACACAATATTTGATTTTTTATCATTTTGGTACTGCAGTTCGAAGATTTTCAACAAATACAAAAAGATAACCTCCTAAATAAGTTTTTGGAAACACTGAATTTCTTCTCTGATCTTGAACTGTTAGAAAAACGGGGATTTACCAAATTTGGATAGGTCCGACGTGATGTGACGGGAAGGGTAAATATCATTTAATCTATCTTTTTTCTTGGAAGTTCAGGGTGGGAAAACAGATTCAGGGTTTCCAAAAACTCTTAATTGCAGAGGATTTTGTATTTGTGGAAAATCTTTGCATCTTTGCCTCGACACAAGCGCAAAAATTTCAAAAATACATTTCGATTCTCGCTTTCATTATCTACCGGATTTGGCTGACTACTTCATTCCCTTTAAGGCCGACAAAACATCGAGCTTAATTCGGGCATAGCCACTTCGGGTTTGGTACGTGCCACAGGTTTAAGTGCAATAAAAACATAATCAAAATAACTTTGCAACTGCGAATGACGACTTCATTTCGGCATCAATTCGATTTTTAGCTCATAAATGTTATGATTATCGCATCACTAATCATTTAAAGTAGTCTGGTAGATATAGGACTAAACCTAAAAAAAAATCACACAACAGGTTATTTGGCCTAATTGGTTTTGGATGGGTCTAATTGTTCCAGAATAAAACAGTTAAAACTCCCTCGCAAGTCCGACCCGGAAACACACTATTTTGCATTAGTCGGAAATTCCAGCCAAATCCCCTTTTAAATAGCCTATACTCTGTTTGGGATTCTTTGGGATTCCTATAAATGTATTATGAACAAACGTAGAAATAGCTCTGATGATGCAACTGAACTGACTGAACAACTGAACCATACTGGCCCATGTTTTGACGTCACTATGACGTTATGACGTCACTGTGATTTTCAATAAATATAGATGACAAAATTTAAAAAAATTTAAAAAAAGTAATTTTCGTTAATCGGCATTCAATTCCAAATCATACTCTGTTTTTACTTCGGGCGAATTCAGACGTAGGCAAGCAAATCACTGCAAATGCCCTTTTTTCATTAGCCTTTAATACAAACTTTGTTCTATGCATTATGTTTTATCCTCTTTCTATCCGTCTTGTTTGGACTTTGAGGGAGTTTGAGATTCATTAAGGTGTTCAGATGACAAAACATGAGCAGGAATAGGGATATTTGCCTTTTTCTTCAGAAAGGCAACAGCCCTCTATGTAAAATCAATAACGTGCAAAATTTACTCAATTTTGTATGATATTTTAATCACTTTTTTGCAGCTTAAACACCTAAGCATCTATAGACTGCGTATAGTTTATATTTCATCAAACTTTTTCAATATCTTTACATCTTTAAACTGAAGTAGGTGCTTTTTGTAGTTTTATGCAAATGCAATATCAGCCAAAGACCGCTGTATGTTCAAAAACTGCGCTTTTTGCTGGCTAGCAACAACTAATAATTCCGTGTAACTTATGAGATAGTTCATTACTTCTTAAATTTTTTTAAGAATTTATCTTTTTCCAATTGGAAAGGTTTAAGGGCCTTCCATCTTGAAATACAGTCATAAAATAGTTTCATTTTAATGCGTTTTGTGTACACATACATGCTGATTACCTTCCCTCATCCGGTTTTGAGTAAATTTCGTCCGGATCAGCAGTTGTTTTGTGTGGAACCTTGTCAAGTTGATTTGAAGTTTCTAAAAAAGTTGAATTGCTAATCTTGCTACGTCAGCTGACTTATAGCTCCGTCTTTCGTAGTAAACCTACGTGCACACAAACTTATCAGCCTATGCTTATCATTTACAGTATATTTTTGAATGACTGAAGGGAATTTTAACATTGAAACAAATGTAATTTACGCACTGTAAATCAGATAGGTGGATTTTTCCACCCTTTGCAGACTGTTATATCGTTTTACACTCTGACACTAGGTTGGAAAAAAAACAACCACCTTAAAAATAGGTGTAATGAAATTACACACTCTTCATTTTTTCCGGTATTGCTCTTTTGGGGGTGGAATAAAACTTTACACCCAAATAACAAAGGTGGAAATGTGAAATCAACCTACAATAAATTAAGTTCAGGGTGGATTTCGAAAAACACCCTTATCACACCAAAGGGTGGATTTTGAAAAACACCACTTTTGTTCCCTAAAAGGTGTATTTTAAAATCTACCTTTTGGATTGTAAGGGTGTATTTTAGAACCCCTCCATACCAAAGGGTGTATTTGGAGAAACACATATACTTTTGTTTCTTAAAAGGTGTATTTAAGAATCCACCTTTTAGTTGGTAGGGGTGTAGTTTAACATCCACCTAGAGGCTTAGAAAAGAGACTTAGAGGTTTAGAGACTCAGAAAGAATGTAAGCTGGTTGTAAACAGTTAAGTTGTTAAAATACAGTGGAATCGATTTAAATTTAAGTTGTGTGTTGTGATAAGTTTGATTCGACGATATAAGTTCTTCGAGGAAATTACAATCGAAAAGCTAAAAAGGTTTCATATTAAAAGCTTGTAATTTTTCTGAGTTTCTAAAGCTTGTAATGTTTCATACTAAATGAACGGTATTAAATGCTCTAAAATCATCGTATGCAGTACATGTTACACTCCGGTATCTCAAATTAGCAATAAACGATTTCTTGCATAAATTAAAAAATTGCAAATAAAAGTCAAAGGTTAGACTGCTATGAGACTATTCGATATATTTTGGCGTGGTCTTAAAGATAAGCGTAATTTATTTTTATTTTTTGAAGTCTGTATGGTGAGTATAAATTTTAATCTATGTATAAGTTAGAAGTAATTATTTGTTATCGATTTTTATGTCGTTCAATGTTAGGTACATGAGGTTACATCCGGGATTCTCGATTGCAAATATTCTGCTTCAGAAATGTGTTTAAAATTCTTTTAGTCTGTTTTATGGTCAGTTAGGCCACGCTATAGTTATCGCAGTTCAACGTAGTGTATAGGTTTCGCCGGTAAGTTGCTAATTGCTAACGTTATTATTTTGCATATTTAGAAAGTCGCTATAATGCTTTAAGTCTATACCTATTAGTATGTAGTGATTTTAACCGTTCAAATAGAATCAGCTAGCACCCAGGAATTTGTTGGTGGTTTATGCAAGACCTGGATAGCTAGCTTACAATCTATTCTAATCTAATCATAACTTTATTTAAAGACGCAACGAGGCAGGTAAGCTAGAATATGTGGTTTATTTTTTAGCGTAGTCATGAGGTTGAGTATGTAGCTATGGAAAGTGTGTTTATTGTTTCAAGATAAAACTGAAAAGAAGGCAGGTAAGCACCAGAAAAGCAAATGCTTACAGCTTGCGAATTTCAATCTGTTGTAATAAATGCGATTAGCAGGGTGTCAAACCGTTTCAAATAACGGTTCGGGTTCAGGTTTAGCTCCTGCTCAAAATATTTTAGCGGTTCAAGTTTGGTTCGAGTTCACTTGAGCACCATTTTCGAGGTTCAGGTTTGGTTCAGGTTCACTCAAGTAAAATATTACTGGTTCAGGTTCGGTTCGGGTTCATTGACTTAAAATTTAACTGTTGTTACTCGTTTTGCACAGAAAAAAAAGGAGAAATTGCTGATCCTGTTGATGATCACCACTGCTCTTTTTGTGCATGTACCAGCCCCAGTGGCATCTGGATATGGAAAAATATACTCTTACTTTTGTTAGGGGTTTAGGTTCGGTTTGGGTTCACTTGAGCACAATTTTGAGGGTTCAGGTTTGGTCCAGGTTCATTGAAGTAAAATTTTGCTGATTCAGGTTCGGTTTGGGTTCACCAAAATGAAACGGTTCATTCGGGTTTACGATTTGGGTTCAGGTTCGGTTCGACACCCTGGCGATTAGGCCTATAAGCTAGCTCATCGATCTCAGTTAGATCAGCCTAGTTGTTGCAAAAGTAGCTTACTGGTAAAGAATAGACCAGTACCGATATGTTTGGGTAGGCCTACGACGGCATTGGGATAAAGTCTTAGTCTAATACACTCCACTGTGACAAATAAAGCATCATTTACCTAATTCGGCAATGAGGCGACAAGCTTTCTCGACACTAGCCAACACCAGAATAGAACTTGACCAGTTGACTAGCCTATTTCCAAAGCAAAGCAGAAAGTCAGTGTTGTTCAACTAGCACACTAATTCTCAATTAAAGCATTTATTTAGCTTTACTTGTTTTTGGCAGCAGCCAAAGTGCTGCTGATGGGCTACATTTTCAGCAGCAAAATGCAAAATTTGACCTAGGCCTATTCCCAATGGTTACTACAAATAACATTTCCACTTCAATAGCCTTACAGATATAATCCAAAACTTTAACTGCAATGCAATCACTGTTAAATTTGAAAAAGCAAGTGCTTATACTTATTTAAACAATGTGTCTTGGCATGCGGAACCCATGCATCTTTTTACATATCTGCCTGGAGAAAAATAATTTCACCATGAATTTCAAGGGTTGGTTAGACCTATCTTTTGTTTTGACTGTTTGAGCGCGGGTGTTCCTTGTGCAAAGACACTTCCTTGTTTAAATGTTAGCATACACCACTATTCAGATTTTATTTGCTGGGAAGTTTAGGCCTACCTTGCTGTGTTTAATCCAGTTAACCATGATGCTTTTTTGTGAAGTCATATTGAAGTCATATCGATATGCATGGGTGGGCACAAGCATAGGCGTAGCCAGGGAGGGGGCCCAGGGGGCCCGGGCCCCCCCCAATCAAAATACCACTAACGACAAAAAATTATGACAACATAGCCTAGCGATGTTTAGTTGCAGTTTTTTTTTTTCAGTAATTACGCACATAACAGTAATTAACAACAATATTAATGACAACAAGGGAGTCCCGGGGCCCCTAACTAACAACCAGGGGGCCCTTACTAACAACTAGGGGGCCCTGGGGCCTTTAACCAACAACCAGGGGGCCCCAGGACTCCTAACTGAAAACCAGGGGGCCCATAATTGATGACCAGGGGGCCCCAGGGCCCCAAACTAACAACCAAGGGGCCCCTAACCAACAACCAGGGGGCCCCCTAACTGACAACTAGGGGGCCCTTAACCAACAACCAGGGGGCCCCTAATTGACGAACAGAGGGCTTTGGGGCCATTAACTGATTACCAGGGCCCCAGGGCCCCTAACTAACAACCAGGGGGCTCCTAACGGAAAACCAAGGAGGCACAGGGCCCCTAACTGACAACGAGGGGCTCCAGGTGGCTCCCCAAACTAACAACCAGGGGGTCCCGTGGCCCCCCTAACAGACGACCAGGGGTCCCGGGGCCCCTAACCAACAACCAGGGGGGCCTGGAGTCCCTAACTGACGACCAGGGGGCCCCTAACTCACGACCAGATAGCCCCAGGGCCCCTAATTAACGACCAGGAGGCCCACGCTCCTGGCCGACAACCAAGGGGCCCAGGGCCACTAACTGGCAACCAGGGAGCCCCAGGGCCTCTGACTGACGACCAAGGTACCTGGGGCAGTGTCCCCTTAATTCAAATTTTTAACAATTTATATGCAAAACCTGTGAGAAATCTAAAGTTTTGACCTAAAAGTTGCCACCCCAGGCCCTCGTTTAACGTTTTTATGAACTTATTGCTATAACACAGGCGGTAATGCAAACCCCCCAATTGAAATACAACCAATGATAAATATAATGAGAGCATAGCCAGTATGTTGTCCCTGTCCGGAATTGCAGTTTCTTTAATTTAGGATTTAAGCGTACAAAAGTAAGCAATAATAATGAGGACCACATGTCCACGTCATAATAATATCATGCAATTCTTGGACGTTTCAAAAAACTGTCAAATGATTTGACTCGAGTCCTCCAAGTTTTGGAAAACAAGTTATTTTAATATTGATTTAAATGTTTTTTTTTATGAAAGAACTTATTGGGGGAGCGATCTTATCTCAAAATCATAGGCGTAGTCAGTGGGTGGCCGAGGAAACCTGGGCCCCTTAATCAAAATGCCACAAATGACAAAAATTTGTTAAAAAAGCCTTGTTTCTTCATTTTCAGTTTCTTTTAGCATCTTTGCGTAGATCAATACACGCGTACAACAGTAAAATTAACAATAAATAATATTGACGACCAGGGGGCCCAGCGCACGCCCTTAACTCAATTTTTTCCTACCAATTTAAACGTATAACCAGGGTGAAATCAACGGTTTTTGTCCTACAAGTTGCTAACTCAGGCCCTCATCTAAACTTTTTACAAACATAATGCAATATCCAGCGCTGTATTTGCCATATGGCTCAGTGCCAAGGCCCTGCTCTCGGATAGTAGGACTTTTTTTGCTCTTCATTTATATTTGGCAGGAAGATGTTGCAAAAATCCCCTAAGTGCCAGGGGCCTTGGGCAATGTAAATCCGGCCCGGGAATAACATGTTTAGTGAGCGTAACCATCTATTGTACCATTTTTCAACAGTGATTCACCTCCACTTCGCCAGTTTTTACGCACAAAATACTTTTAAAAAATAGCTAGGGAAAATGCTCATTGAACAAAATTATTAAATTTCAATTGAAGGGGCCTGGGCCCCTTGACCGTACATGTACTCCTATAACTGATAAACTTCATGACTAAACAAAAATCTCTAAGAAAAACCTTCGAGAGCATTATTATTTACTGCTAAAGTGTTGCAGGAGGCAATGTGCCCTACTTCCCCTATAGACCAAATCACTTACAATTAAAATCACTTACAATATACTGCAAGATTCTAAACGTGTTTTAAGATTTAATTGCAAAAGGAGGAATGAACAACTAAATTTTTTCGATTGGCTTTGAAATGTTAAAAATCTAGTTCTTTGAAATGGCTCTGAACTCGTGCGAAATGTGATCCAATGGGATTTAAATAGCTTTTTTTTCCCAAAAACCTACAAAAATCGCCCAGCGGCCGGGGGCTTTGCCCCCAGACCCCAAATCCACCGGCGGCTGGGGGCTCCGCCCCCAGACCCCCGTCTGTGATACGTTTGAGTACTTTAGCTTACTCAACACGTCTCCTAAGTTAGACATTTACACTTTTTAACTATTAGTTTTCGCCCTCTCCTTTTACCAAAATCCTGGTTAAGTGCCATCAGACTACGGCTTCAGATCTTCCATTCTACGATATCTTCGCCCCACAAAAAGTTCCTTCTCCGAAAAAAATTGATGACGTCATTGCATGTGATTTGTGGTTTGGGCCCCCCTCCAATCAAAAATCCTGGCTACGCCTATGGGCACAAGTCCGTTTATCCATTAATAACGAAGCTAACTTTTTCATTAACTCGTTAATCTTTTAAAAAGTTTTTTTCATGTTAACGAACTAAATTAACTTCCGTTAATTTCTGTTAACGGACTAAATTAACTTCCGTTAAGTTCTGTTAACTTCCGTTAAGGTTTTTATCGTTAATGTCTTGCACCATTCATTCATCGTACCAGCACAAACCAGTTTGCACTGGTAACACTTGTTGCGTATCAGCACGAGTTTATGGAAGAGAGCGAAGAAAGATCTTTTTGTGGCAAATAATAAGCTGCAGCCTCATAGGTCTATTAATTATCGCTGCTCGCAATTTCCAAAGATTTTCTGATCGCAGCTTCGTTGGTGCATTTGAACTTATTTTTATCTTGAAATTAGATTAGACTGTAAAATGCAGAGGTGGAGTCGAGGACACAAGGCTCGAGGCCAAGGCCAAGGACAGCCTTTCCGAGGACAGAACCTCTCGAGGCCAAGGACAGGAATGCTCAAGGCCAAGGACCGAGGACACCGGCGCAAGTGTTCTCCAAAAAAAAAAACGTCTTCAAAATTTTTTTTCAGGCGATCTACATTTCATTGGCGTACCCAGAATTTTTGATTGGGGGAGGTCTAAACCACAAATCATATGAAATGACGTCATCAAAATTTTTCCAACGAGAAAGTTTTTGTGGGACAAATATATTGTAGGATGGAAGATCTGAAATCGTTGGCTGTTAGCACGTAACCAGGATTTTGCAAAGGGAGAGGGCTTAAACTAATAGTTCAAAAACGTAAATATTTAACTTTGGAAACGTGTTGAGTAAGCTAGTGTAACTCAAAGGTATCACTAACGGGAGGTTTGGGGACGGGGCTCCCAGCCGGCGGAGGCTTTGGGAGTCTGGGGGCGAAGCCCCCAGCCGTTGGGCGATTTTTTGTAATTTTTTGGTAAAAAAAGCTATTTTAATGCCATTGAATCACATTTCGCAAGTGTTCAGAGCCATTTAAAAGCACTAGATTTTTGACATTTGAAAGCCAATTGAAAAAATCAAATTGTTTAATACTCCTTTTACTTGCAATTTAAGTCCAAAACACGTTTAACATCTTGCATTTTGGAGTTAAATTTAATTGTCAATGATCTGGTCCAGGTAGGAAAAAGTAAGGTGCATTGTCTCTTGCAACATTTTAGCTGTAAATAACAATCCACTCAAAGATTTTCCTTTGAGATTTTTGTTTTGTCATGACAATAACCAGTTATAGGAGTGCATGTTCGGTCAGGGGGCCCAGGCCCTCTCAATTGAAGTTTAATGATTCGTTCAATCAGCATTTTCCATGGCTAATTTTTTAAAAAAGTATTTTGTGCATAAAAACCGGCGAGGTTGGAGGTGAATTATTGAATTGTTATTGAAAAATGGTAAAATAGATGGTTACGGCAACTAACCATGTTATTGCCGGGCCGGATTTACTTCGCGCTAGGCCCCTGGCACTTTGGAGATTTTCGCAACATCTTTCTGCCAAATATAGGTGAAGACCAAAAAAAGTCTTACGATTTTAGCTCGGAGCCCATAGCTGGTACTCTGGCGCGTAGCCAGAAATTCGCAATGGGGGAGGGCTGTTTTGGGGGTCTGGGGGGCGAAGCCCCCAGTCGCCAGAGGCCAATGGGGGTTAGGGGGCGAAGCCCCCAGCTGCCGGAGGCTGGGGGTATGCGGGCGGAGCCTCCAGCGGCTCGAAAATTTTGCATTTTTTTGCAAAATGAACTTAATTTTAGAGCTATTTTAATATAAAATAATGCTTTTTAAACGTGGCATAGAAATTGGCAGCACAACATGATTCAACTGGTTGCATTAATGGGCTATATGGGAAGTGGCTAATGATAACATTGCAGTTCTCTTGTTTACGTGCTGGTAAATCATAAAATCCTATTATTCAATAAAACTCACACGGAAACGTGTTGAGTTTTATAACAAAAATAATTGTATTTCGTCTATGCTTTATAACAAAAATAATTGGGGGAAGGGCTAATGGAAAGATATTTGAGAGGAGTGACTGGTAATTAACTAACACTGAATAGCACCCCTACCCTAATTTCTGAGTTTATGATATATTTCGTTGATAAAACCTATGTTAGGCGTTTTTACATTAGCGATCAAATTTGATAGTTTATTTTCGGGCATTTTTTCAAAGTTTTCATTGATTTGTGACTTTAATTTTTGGCAATTGGCCCCCCTGAATATATGTTTCAAATGATGCTTTAAATCACTTTTTAGTCAATTCCAGTGCAAAACACAGTCACAAAAGAGCAAGAAACGTGGCATTTTCCTTTTTCTGCATTTTGGTTGACAGGCCAATGGGGGGGCTATATTCCCCGCCTCCCCCATGGCTACGTTACTGCTGGTACTGCGTCAGATTATGGTAAATCCAGCCCTGATTAATGCATTACGTTCACAAAAAGGCTAGATGTGGGCCTGAGATAGCAACTTTTAGGACAAAAACTCTCCCTTTTCTTCGGGTTATACGTTTAAATTGGCTGGCAAAAATTGAATTGAGGGGGACAACGGAGCCCCTGATCTTCAATATTGTTGTTAGTTATATTGTTGTAAGCAAAAAATGCTAAAAAGAAACTGAAACTGAAGAAACAATAGGCTTTTTTGTCACATTTTTGTCATTGGTGAAATTTCAATTGGGAAGGGGGCGAACCTCCAGCCATCTCCCCTTGGCTACGCCTTTGCTCCAAGTGAGGAAAACAAAAAAGGTGCTCGCAAATTTTCTGCAATGTTTCTGGCGTTTTCCAACGAAATTTCAACTGTTCAAAAAATAGTGCTGTCCTCGAGCCGAGGACAGGGCAATTTTCGAGGACTTGAGGCTTCGAGGCCAAGGCCAAGGACTTGACCTTCGAGGCCAAGGACTTGAAAATGTGTCCTCGAGGACGTCCTCGAGGCCAAGGACGTCCTCGAGGACTCCACATCTGGTAAAATGTAACTTTCAAAACACAAAAAGACCATCACAGCAATAAATATTTTCTTACAATCAGCTCAACAGCGTCTAAACGTGTTCTAGAAGCAAGTGAATAAAACGAAATGTAAATTACACGCAAAATGTTAACGAATTAACAGACTTTATTAACTTCCGTTAATTAAAGCTGATAATAACGGATTAACGTTGACGGAGGTGTAAGGTTTGTTAACGGACTAGTGGTTAACGAAGCTAACGTTTTGCATTAACTTGCCCACCTATGTCGGTATGTGATGACATGTTGAAAGCGTTAATTTGTATGTTGTAAAAATACCAAAGATATGTTAAACTAGCCTAGTGATTTTTTTTGTGTTTTAATTAACAGAAAAATTTTTTTACACAAAGTTTAAGCCAGTTTATGGATAGCTTTTGGTGTGTAGTAAACTTATGCAACAGCAGTTTTGAAACTATCAAAGAACTCTTTGCTCATCTTCGAACTTTCCATTCACAAAGTGAATATGCAGAAGGTTTGCATTGTCAAGTATTTACATGCTCAACTGTGAGTCCATCCTATCATGCCTATCGCATGCATATGTATCGAAAACATAAAGATTTGCAGCAAGCATTGCATGTACATGTAGGTACATGTACCGATGACCTCACATGTGAAAATGAGATGCAACTTCCAATTTCTTTAAATTTAGAAAGTGCAGATAGTGATGAAGATGCTAAGGAAAATTTTCATAAAAACTTTTTTCGATTTTGCGTAATGTGCAAAGAAAAATATATTGTTAAATCTCAATTGCGGCAAGCTCAGTCTTCGAGACTAACATAAGAAACTCGGCACTCTTTGAATGTTCTCATATAAATTTTCAAATGTATTAAGCAGTCTGAACCAAACAAACAGTTTACACCGTTTTCGAAAAATCGTTTTCCTTTGACTGAGTTTTTAGTCGCGCCTTTCACAGTTGTAATCACTAGACTGAGAAAAGGTTTGTGAATAAACTGAAGAAGCGGCGCGTTGATTTAAACGCAAATTCAATCACAAAAAATCACTAATAGTGCGTCGAACAGAATCATGAGGCAAATTAAATCACGAAATCACAATGACGCAAACTAAACCGTTTTTGACAACGTAACACACCCCCACGCAAAATGTGCCTCTCGGACACATTTTCAAACATCAAAGGTGAAGGTGTCAAACCAAAAAACAAAAAGTCTAAAGTTAGTCAAAAGATTGTGAGTTCGCATCTTTGTTCAGAATGATGCAAAGTTTTGTAATGGGTCTCACGACTGTGCCATTTTTGGTGTGGACTGCAACTGTCCTCACCTTGCCCTTCTTATCAGGAAAAACAGCAGTGACTCTTCCCATGAGCCACTTTGACCGATGCTGCATGCTTTCAACCAATAAGACAACATCGTCAACCTGTAAATTGTTAATAGTCTTAAACCATTTCTGTCTTAACGTTAAATTAGGCAAAAATTCACCTATCCAACGAGACCAAAACTGCTCGGCTAAATACTGAACCTGAGCCCATCGCCGCTTTCCATAGCAATCACCTTTCTCAAACAATCCATGCGGGAGATTAGGATTGCCGTGGAGAAGCAACAAATGGTTCGGTGTCAATGGCTCATCATTTTTCGAATCCATGGTAACAGGGACTAAAGGCCTTGAATTAATAATGCCTTCAACTTCAGCCATTAAAGTAGTCAGTACCTCATCTGTCAGAGTCTGAGTGGTCATGAGAGCAGTCAGAATTCGTCGTATGGAGCGAATCATTCGCTCCCACGCTCCACCCATGTGACTAGCAGTAGGGGGATTAAAAGACCATTCAATTTCCCTTTCACTCAAAAAATTTTGCACTCTTTCGTGATCGAAGTGTTTTGAGTAGTCTTGTAGCACCTTTGCAGCCCCAACAAAGTTGGTTCCGCAATCGCTATAGATTTTGATCGGTTTTCCTCGCCTGGAAATGAATCTCCGCAGAGCACATAAGAATGAGTCAGTTGTCAGTGAGTGAGAAACTTCAATATGAATTGCTCTCACTGTCATACACGTAAAAACGCAGCCATACCGTTTAACCAAAGCCCGGCCTTGTTTGACTTGGAAAGGACCGAAATAATCAACCCCAACGTGGCTAAACGGCGGTTGATCAATTTGAAGGCGAGCGGAAGGCAAATCAGCCATAAGTTGCTTACCGACGGGCGCATTGCGTTTTTTGCAATTTGTGCATTGTCCGATTGTGCGGCGAACAGCAGCACCTCCCTTCAAGATCCAGTACCTTTGGCGTATTGCTGACCAAGTATGGTTAATGCCAGAGTGGCCAACTTCACAATGATATTGCCTTATTACAAGTTCAGTAAAATGGCAATCTGACGGTAGGATTGCAGGGTGCTTTAAGTCATGATCAAGATTTGCTCTTTCGAGTCTCCCTCCCACTCGAACTACTCCGTTACTGATGATAGGACAAAGTTTGTTCAAAGAACGTGGGAGAGAACTTGCCCGAGGAAGTTGGGCCGAACCTGCAGAAAACAGAAAGGGAAAGTTTTTCCTCTGGATATGCTTAACTAGTTCAAGTTCTGCTGACTTCAACTCCTCAGCAGAAAATGGCGCGGCATTAAACACCGTGCTGCCGCATCTCACCTTATTCCATAGGAACTGCTTCGTTCGAATCAGCCACGCTGTAAGTTTTTTCGCTTTCAAAAGAGATGAGCAACGTTCAATTAATCTGTTCAAAACATCACCGGTTAGATCTTGTGAATTGGATTTTGTCAGAAAGACCGTAGTCTTTTGTTTCTGCTCTTTAACCAAGCTTAAAGGAATGTCAGGTAACTCGCAAGGATTTTCTGGCCATTCCTCAACTGGCTGCCAAAGAAAATTTGGTCCTATTAACCAAGGATGCATTGCATTCAACTGATTTGCAGGTATGCCTCGCGTAGCGAAATCCGCCGGATTCAACTTCGAAGGTACGTACTTCCACGATTTAATTTCAGTGTGCTCATTGATGACAGCCACACGATTCGCAACAAAAATAGGGAACCGTTTCGTTTCATTGTGTATTATCTGCAATACGGCGGTAGAATCTGTCCAATACACAGATCTGCAGTTAGGTAAATTTAGCTCTTTCTGTACTATTTGGCAGAGTCGAACTGACAATACCGCAGCAGTCAACTCGAGTCTAGGTATCGACACTGCCTTAATTGGAGCCACTCGAGCCTTACCAATGACGAAGGAGCAATGGATTTTATCCTTGCAGTTGATTAGCCTCAGATAACAACAACTGCCGTAGCAGTGGAGTGAAGCGTCCGAAAAAACATGAATTTCACAATTCTTAACTTCTCCAAATTCAGGCGGTTTAAAACACCGCTGAATCCGCAAGTGATTCAATGTCGGTAACGTCAATAGCCATTTTTTCCAGCACTTCGCTTCTTCGTCCTCCAAATCTTGATCCCATCCTCGTCCCTTTTTGCATAACTCTTGCAACAGGAGTTTTGGTATCAAGGTAACAGGAGATACAAACCCAAGAGGATCAAAGAGACTAGAAATAGCCGAAAGCAATCCACGTCGAGTCAACGGTTTATCAGGCAAGGAAACAGAGAAGAGAAGGGAATCTTCTTCAAAATTCCATTGCACACCTAAAACTCTGTGAGATTGCGTGCTGGGAATATCATGAGTTTGCATTTCTTTGGCTCTTTCCGACTCGGAAATCATGTGGAAAACCTCAGAACTGTTGGTTAACCATTTCGTGAGATGAAATCCACCCCTTTGAAGTAGCTGGGCTAGGTCACGCATTACTTCAATCGCTCTTTCAGCCGATTGGAATGACATTAAACAATCGTCCACATAGAAGTTATGAGCGACGATTTCTGAAGTAATGGGAAGATGCTCGTTGCCAAAATCAACAACAACACGGCGCAAACAATAAGATGCGCAGCTGGGCGATGATGTGGCTCCAAACAGATGCACCTGCATCCGATGCACAACTGGTTCTTTCTCCAGGTTGCCGTTAGGCCACCATAAGAAGCTTAGAGCGTTGCAATGTTTAGGATGCACTCGTATTTGGTGGAACATTGCTTGAATGTCACCAATCAATGCAACTTGTTCCTTACGGAAACGTGCAAGCACCCCGAACAAATTGTTAGTTAAAGAGGGTCCGGGCATCAACAGATTGTTCAAACTAACGCCCTTATACTTGGCACTGCAGTCAAAAACCACTCTCACCTTCTCTGGTTTGAAAGGATGCGTGACTGGGTGATGGGGTAAATACCACCTCAGCGAATCACTTCGCTCTTCTTCGCATTCAGTAATTTCGGTGGCATAATTGTTACTCACGTAATCATGCATGGTTTGAGCATATCTGGTTTTCAGTTTAACGTCTTTAGTTAGACGCCTTTTTAAACTTAGCAACCTTCTGAGAGCCATTTCTTTATTGTTTGGCAAATTCGTCACTCCAGTTCGCCAAGGTAATGGTAATTGATAATGCCCATCTGGTGTCAACTTAATAGTGTCGTCGAGTAATTTCAACATTGCTTTGTCCTCACGGGAGTAGGGTTGGTCAAAAACTGAAGTTCCGTCACCGAAATCAGTTGACCATAACGTTTGAACAAGTTGCTCAATTTCTTTGCCCTTTTCAGAGTGTGTGATAAAATTAACCGAACAATTACTTGAACGTGACGAAGAAAGTGATGGCCCTAGAAGAGACCAGCCTAAAATCGACTTAAAGGCAATTGGCTGTCCCCGGCCGCCCTTGCGAACGTCAATGGGACAAAACACTTCTGGCACGTCTGCGCCGATGAGCAAGGTTACGGTTGCATGTGGTATTCTCTGAAATGTAATCCCACTCAAATGAGGCATGGTATTCAGCACACCCTTGGCAGGAATTACATTTGGATTAATCGGAATGTTTCCGATCGAAAACACGTTAGGAAGGTTTACTGAATGAAGCCCATCCAGTGACGAGACACTCAAAGTAAGGGATACTCCACGACAACTAGTCGCAGGATGACCCAACGTTTGAAAGGTCATGCTTTCTTCTCGACCAGTTACTCCAAGTGCCTGTACAAGTTTGGTGTCGCAAAGGCTGTGCGTCGATCCTTGGTCCATGAAGGCATACGTCAAAACAGTTTTACCTTCGTGCTGAACCTTGACGGGAACGACACACAGATAGACTCCTTCTAAGCTCAGGTTGTTGCAGGTAATTAGACTAGCACTAGTGCAAGGCTCCATATCTTTAGAAGCCGTTTGTGTGTCACAAGCCGACTCCTGATCAACTCGTTGAGGCGTCACTTCCTTGGAAGCCTTGGGATTATGCAACAGGGTGTGGTGATAACGTCCTGTGCACCCCGGAACGGTACAAGTATTCGCACGCTTGCACATGTTGGTTCTGTGTGTACTGCTGAGACATTTGTAGCACAATCGTCTTGCTTTCACAAAATTCGATTTCTCTTGCACTGGTAGTTCCTTAAATTTTGGGCAATCGTGCAATCGATGTCCGCCATCCTCGCAGAACCAACACCGAAACCGTGCTTTCTCCGTATAACTATTAATTGAAAAACTGTAACTAGACTTAGATTTAGCACCTTTAGGCTGTTCGCTGGAACCTTTGACATTTGACGGCTTATTCTCAGTCTTGCTCGCAAATACGCGTCTGCCAAACAGAGAACTTTGCTCTTCAGATTCTCGAGTCACATACTTGACAAAGTCACCAAAGGTAGCCACATGACCGCCTTTTTCCTCGATCATAACCGATTCTCGAACCCAGCGCTTTCGCATGTCAAAGGGCAGCTTGTTAACTAGCTTTGTCATAAAATCGAGTGAATTAACACTTCCTTGTTCTTGCAAGTTTTGCAAGGTAATGTTGGTCCTTTCAAGCAGCTCGGAAAACGATTTGAGAGAGGCCGAATCATTCGCCTTCACTTGCGAGGCATCCCTCAATTGCTGCTCACAAAGGTCTGCTATAATGCAGGGTCGACCAAACTCACGTTTAAGTTTGTTTTTAGCAAGTTCGTACGCCACCTCGCCCCTTTCACCAAAATATTCAATTTTGAGCTTCACCTTGTCCGCACAATGTTGCAACAGCAAACAAAACAACATCTTTTTATTTTGAACTCGGGGTTCAACGTGAGTCTCAAAATTGGTGATAAACGATTTGAATTCCAGAGGATTACCATTAAATTTCTTGAACTCCGGCCTAGGTAAAAACAGCTCATCATAAGCCGGATACGAAAGTGGTGTAAAACCTGGTGGCGGTTGAATTACATGCCACGGAGGATAAAAATTGGCACCACTAGTCGACGCAAAACTGCTCGCCCCACCAGACCCTGGCATATGTCGCAAATCAAAAATCGGTCTCTGAGGTAAATAAGGCTCAGCTAAATGAGATAAAGGGGTAGGTTGCTGAACACTCGAATAATGTGGGCGATTTTGAGAGGAATAAGCTGTGGAAAAGCAATAAGATGCTTGTGGAGCGTGAGAGTACGTTACGTCGCAAAATCGAACATCAGCATTATCTCTATCAGATGGTAAAAAACCATGCTCTTGAATATTAGCACCTTTAAGTTCACTACACGCATTTTCTTGAATGCTGCTGCAACCAGCCTCGGTTCGATTTGCCACTGTTGCGCTCACTTTGGTCGCACCTGGGCAGACCTTGGTCAAAGTTTTGGCAATTTGTTTCTCAGGAAACACAGCAGTGGCAATATGACCGCTTGAGCTACCAACATTAACATTCAAGTTATTTAAATTAACAGCTACATCCGAAAAGCATGCACGGTTACCAATAATATCCGCGTTTCGATCAAACTCTTGACTGTCCTGCTGTTGCCATGCTTGCATCTTTGCCGCAGCGATCTCCATCTCTCTTTCAGCATTTCGACGCTCTACTTCTTGTCGTTGTTGCAGAAGGAGTGCTTCCTCTTTGGCCTTTTCTGCAGCTTGCTTTGCCTTTAACTGAGCAACTCGAAATTCAACTTCAGCTTCACGAAGTTTAACGCTAGATCTCGATGATGCAGACGATCTGGACGACTTAACGGACCTCGAATCGAACAAGGAATAAGCGGAATGGCGATCCTCATCTTCGGAAGATTTCGGAAGCCTTTCTGAGCTATTACGGAGTTTTACATATTCTTGATATCGGATATCAAACTCAGCTTTATTTCGTGATATCGATTCTTTCGTATTAGAAGCTGAGGGCGAGTCAGAACACTCAAGTTTTTGCAGCAAATCGCAATATTGCCTTTCGATCTTTTTTACAAGCGATTGCAAATGAGGCAAATTTGCCTGTCTCAACGACATCAACTTCTCGGCTGCCACTAAATACCCGGTAAGCTCCTGCTGCATTTTAGTAATAGAACTGTCCGAGAATTCCTCTGACTTCATCATAGTGAACTATCTTCGATGTCACCATCAAAAATACTAAATAGATTTTTCGAAACTTTTATGTTAAATCTCAATTGCGGCAAGCTCAGTCTTCGAGACTAACATAAGAAACTCGGCACTCTTTGAATGTTCTCATATAAATTTTCAAATGTATTAAGCAGTCTGAACCAAACAAACAGTTTACACCGTTTTCGAAAAATCGTTTTCCTTTGACTGAGTTTTTAGTCGCGCCTTTCACAGCTGTAATCACTAGACTGAGAAAAGGTTTGTGAATAAACTGAAGAAGCGGCGCGTTGATTTAAACGCAAATTCAATCACAAAAAATCACTAATAGTGCGTCGAACAGAATCATGAGGCAAATTAAATCACGAAATCACAATGACGCAAACTAAACCGTTTTTGACAACGTAACACATATGCTTCCTAATTCTGTTTACAAAAGTATCTGTTGCAATATGGTTAGCTTATTCAGTCAATTTAAAGCAATTTGCCTAAATAATGTTGAGTGTGATGCTACTGGCATTCCAGACATTGATTTGTTTTGGTTGCATATGCAAAAAGACAGTATTTATAGAGAACTTTGACGTAATTTAGGCTTTGTTGAACCTGAGCGTGTTGTCATATCTATGGAAAAATGTCATTTTTGTACTATGTGCCTATTTTAAATTCATTGAAAGCATACATTTCTCACACTGATGTGTTTACCAGCATAGTGGAATCAGAAGATGCTGACCATTCGCCTCACATTTTGTGTGATTACACTGATGGTGAATATTTTGTCAACAACCAATTTTTTCAAGGAAATCGAAAATTGTTAAGGTTACATCTTTATTGTGACGAGCTAGAAGTTTGTAACCTGGTTGGAAAGGCTAAAAGTGTGCACAAACTGTTATGCTTCTATTACATTCTCGGGAATGTTAATGTTAGATACTGGTCGAGCCTTAGAAATATTCATTTAGTATGTTTGATTAAGTCTTCTGTTGCAAAACACTATAGCTTTTGTTTGTTGTTGCAAAAGCTCAAGCAAGATTTGCTTGTCCTTGAAAGGGATGGTTTGTGCGCTACTTTACCAGATGGCTATTCAAGAGTATTTCAAGGAAGTGTTGCAACAATTTTGGCTGACAATCTTGGTAGTCATGAAGTTGGTGGCTTTTGCAGATGTTTTAGCAGTGGCCCTATCTGCAAATCCTGTTTGTGTTCATATGCTGATTTATCTTCAAAAATGCATTAGTCTACCTTTACTCTGCGAAATTCCATGACTCATTATTACCATGTCAAATCTGTTGCTGAAAATTCAGCTCTGACATCAGTTTATGGCGTAAGATGTCAGTCACCATTTCATGGTCTTAATGCTTTTGATGTTATTGAATGCTTACCACCTGATCTCATGCATGATGTATTGCAGGGTGTTTTGCCAATATTACTAAGAGCTGTAGTCGATAAGCTTGTTGAAAGCAAAATACTAACTAAAGCTGAACTTTCTGATTTCGTTGCTTTCATTTTGGTAAAAATGACAACAGAAACAAATCCACACCATGGCTTAAAGAGACTGGTAGCGGTTTGACTGCTTTGCAGGCATGGTGTTTATTTTGGATTTTGCTATTTGTAATTGGTAATTTTGTATCAATTGACCATCCTTTGTGGAATTTATATTTACTCTTTTCACAAATTTTTGACATAGTGTTTGCTCCGAATATACTTTTCAATTGGATAAATCATTTGGATGTACTGATCCATGAGTTGTACATCAAGTTTGTTGAATTGATAACTGTTCATCCTACTCCTAAAGTCCATTATTTGTTGCATTATCCAAGACTTCTGCTACACTTTGGTCCACTAAAAAGACTATGGTGCATGAGATTTGAGGCATTTCATCAAAAACTAAAAAAGATCCCTTCAAAGAGTCATAATTTCAAGAATGTTGTACATACCATTGCTTATAGGCTCCAGTATTACAAATTTTGGGAGTAGTCTGGACCTTGTGTTCTCTCAGCTTTTTCAGAAAGTGAATGCCAAAGTGAAACTGATATGTGCACTTGACCATGTTCTGTACAGAGCTTCTTTGAACACCAAAGGGCAATCAATGTACAAAAAATTATTTCTGTTAAAAAGCTGAAATACGATTGCTCATCTTATCAACTTAATGATATACTTGCTGTTGACTTTATTGAAGGCACTCCAGTATTTTTTGAAATAGGACTTATTTTAAAAAACAACGAAAAGTGGTTTAGCTGTAGAAAAGTGTTGCAGACTGTAAGCTTTTCAGAACATCTTCATAGTTACTGTGTAAGGAAAACGCTTTATTGGCATTGCTGTAGCATAGGTGATGAGTTGTCGCCTCATGCTCTTGACTTGTACAAGTTCAGTCACAATTTATATGTTAGTTTGCAGTACAGAAATGTGCAACAGGATATCGCTGATGTTGTTACTGATCATTAGTGGCCTTAGGAATGTTCAAAAGTGTGCAAAATGCACAGGTAAAAAGTGCAAAACGCAAAAGTCAGCCCCTCTTTAGCAAAGTCACTTAAAAAATTAACTCAAATTTGCATGCTTTTAAAAATGTTTTAAACTTGACCAAGAAGGGGTGGAGCTGAAGAATTTAGGTAATATAGTTTGTCAATAGTGCTCCCAAATCTTGGGAATCAGTTCTTTTAAATGGTTTTACAAACGTGTAAAATGGCATTAGAATGGCTATTTTCAGGTAAAAAATCACAAAATTTGTCAGGCGATCATTTTCATTTCACGATAGTTGCATCAGTTTTTATGTCCTCGGATAATGGGTATATGTTACACACTTGTACTTCTGAAGGTTTTTGACTTTGGTTCAAGCCTTTAGTTTTAGATTCCTTAGCAAAATTGTGGGTAAGCGCCTGCACATTTATAGTGTATACAATCGATAGCCCCCCCATTTAATGTGCACAGGAGCCGGTCTTCCTTCCCTAAGGCCACTACTGTTACTAATATTGAACCTGTTGAAAAATAGCCTAGAAGTTTTGATTGGTAAGTGTGTTTTGGATCTACTGGACTGGTGTAACAGTAGTTAAAGTCTCTGCATTTCATTCAATGGGAATAATCAATGTCACTACAATTTTAGTTTCACTTAAATTTACTATACTCTATACTACACTATGCCGAGTGTATAGCAAGCTTACTTAGATCTTTCTCTTGAATGGATTTGAACTTGTCGTAGCTCATGATTCTAAACACTCTATTGTTGGTACATTGTGTAGGCCTGTTTTCTATATGATATGATTAGGATTGTATCAATATTCAATTATTGAAGCACTAGTTCATGTACTATCAGCTATATAACAAATAAAAATCCAAGTTTGTTATTTTTAGGAAATGAAAAATGTTAAATAATTTGTTTAATCTTGTGAGATTTGTTGTATAACATGAGATTTTGTTTTAAATCGTCTAGAAGTTCATATGTAGGGCTTAGACTATCCAACTTAATATTTTTTTTTACAATGATTTTGTGTTCATATTCTAGTATTTTACATATAAGGTGAAATTTAGTGCTATAAAATGGAACTTAGACATGTTATTGAAAACATTTTTCCTGAATTGGGAAAAACTGACGAGTTAGGTAATGCCACATCATTCTTAAAAGATTTGGGTGTAGGCAAAGTTGATAATTTAAAGCTGCTGCGTGAGAGTGATCTGATGCCACTTTTCAATGTAATTCAGTTGCTAAAGCTGCTGAAATCGTTTTCACAAGGTAAAAACATGTCATGAGTATACAAGCATAAGTATGAATAACAAAAACTAGCAAGATTTTTTGTTTTGTTGATTGTATTTTTTCTACCCATTGTTTGGGGATAAATGTGATAGAAGGTTATTCAATAATATAAAGGCATGATTAGTTGATGATCTAAACCAGTGCATTTCTAAGATACCTTCTTCGTTGTGAAAATAACTTTAATTTTGATATGTTTGTGCTTTACTGGTGCATCAAAGTGACTTTGGAAACCCCAGATTCCATAGACTTATGGCTTCACCTCATACCATTGATCGCAGATAATTTCTACCATGCTTTGCAAACTGTGAACATGCATCTAATAATACTGATGTTCTACATCATTGCTTGGAAAGTGTGATATTGGTATGGTTTCTGACATGCTTTGTGTAGACCGTTTGTTCTCAAACTTTCACGATTCATGGTCACCTTCCAAAAATTCCACACTCATAGCTCTGCTGTTCAATAAAAGTACCTAGTTTTGCTTATAGTGGATTTCAGTCACTTGTAAATTTATATTTTATGCCACATTATTTAGCCTAATAAAAAATGCAACAAACTAAAGTAATATTGAAGATTTGAGTTTAAGTAGTGGATGCTTAGTATGTTTAATAATTGAATTTTGTAATACCAAGGAATCCTTTGACAAAGCTCTTTAGTGAAAGGCTTTTTTGTGCCCTGAAGAACTACTCTGTGACTCCCAAGAAATCCAAGGGCCTCGTTTTAAGAAACCCTAGTGTAGGTCAACACCTTAAAGGAGTTGCAGAATTTCATTTGATTATAATGTAATTGTGATGTTTTGACGTTTATTTTGATGTTATTTGTGATGTCAAATTAACAAATTAAAGAATTTTATTTGTTATGGATTTCTTTCAAATTGAATCATCCGGCCCACGTTGATATTATGCTATGGTATCAGTAGACCTATATTAATAAGATTAACAATATGGTAGCTAAATAACTTCGCTATTTTAGAGTATGAATCATTTCATGATGATTCAAGCAAGATTGGTGTGTGTGTCAATAGTCTGGCAATTAACGACATGTCTTCTGATGAACGTAAGTGTATGTTTGTTTTAATATTGTACGAAGTTTTGTTACCAATCAAAAAAAATCAATTGATTGTTTGACTTGCTTCATACTTTTGTGGGTGTTGTGAGTTTACGATGCCCATCTCCTCTGCATAGCACTAATGCAGTGCGATGTTGCATCAGTGGTGGGTCCATGGCATTGTGTGCTAGATTTGATCGGTTAGCTTGGAATCAAACCCCAAACAACTGGTTAGCTTCTCACATTTGATTCAGACATTTTAACCATTCGATTTCTGAGCCGGTTAAGACATCTG